>JAQIXG010001354.1:0-22678 GCA_034700105.1 Oconnorella tubifera
ACAGTAGCTATACTGTGTGTACATTTTTTGTACATTAAAAATACATGCACTTTGTATATTTTTTAATGTGGCGATTTTTTGTAAGTCTGTTATTCCCCATTCACTCTTAAAAGTAGCGAATATGTCCTACAATTATAAAGGATAAATAATATTTGTTCTCTAAGGAGAAATACCCAATACTTTGCAGTTCTTTCTTTCTGCAGGAAAGAATTTCATATACATTCTTCCATCGCCGTCGTCGTAACATTTTAATCTAAAATTCTAAAACGTTACAGAAAAAAGGCTTACCACAAGCAAGTAACACCAAAAGGCCGCAACAGACAAACGTCTTAGCAGACAACATGATGAAACAGCAACAATTGTTGGACAGTCGAGTTAACGTTGCGTTCTCAAAGTTCCCTCGACTTATGCTTATCTACTGTAATACTCTTATCAACTTTATCAAAGTTGAATTACAACTAATTAGACTATCAATATAGCAAATCAAGGCTGATCCCATTGACCGTGAATTAGCAGCTACAAACTAGTAATTTTCTGATATTCGAAGAACATTATTCGTATCTTTATAATGCTATTCGAGTGGTACACGATCTATAGTCAGTAATAGATTGAAGAGATAAAGCGATACTCAGAATATTGTGAAGTATGACACGATATAGTGTCACAGTATCTTTCATTTTTGAATCTTGCCTGTTCGATTCATAGAAATAAAGTGCCCATATATAACTATTTCTATCTCATTTTTTACACGACTTTAAATTATCCATAATTAAATAATAGGTATTTTTAATATGTAATTTACTAAATATATAGACTTATCTGTATACTTATTTTATGCTAGCGTTCATAATTTTAAACATAGCTTAATCAATTTGTTTAAATCATTTAAATATGACATTTTTTTTATATTTAGTGAATTTTAATCCTACATTGTAACAAACGTATAATATCATAGTACGCTATTAAAACATTTTGATATCTTACAATATTGAGTGAAAATTGATCTTAAATGCGTTTGATCCTAAAGGTCTCTTTCATCAATGGTGTGTAAACATATAATAAAGCGCCACAACTAAACTGTAATTTTCAAAGGAGTGTGTCAAAAAATCATGACAACTCTTTATTAGATTTACTTACTATATTTCGAGTGGGGCAAAATACTAAAACAATAATCTCATGAACTTAAATTTTTTCACAATGAGCTACTGAATTAAGACTAAAGATGCATAGAAATATTGAATTTCCAAAATTCCAAGCTGGAATCCTCGAAAACAATTCTCAATTTAATAAGAGCAACAAACATAAAATATTCATGTAATTCGTTCTACATAAAGTTTAGTTATATAGTAAAACTGGAAGCAAAAATGTAAAGTTCTCTCTCTACTCAAATATTACACAAGGCATTATTGATTTATGAACTTAATATATAATTGTAAAATTCTAAGCAAATAGAAACAGTATAACAATTAGATAATTTAATATAAAATAGAAATTCTAAAGTTAAATATTTCAATAAAGTTTCATATTAAAATTTAAGGCAATCTTTCATCAAGCCAGTAACCACTTACTGCAAATAAAACATAAAGTACATTAATTATCTTAATATTGTATTATAAATTTGCTTCAAATATGAAATAAAGCAAATACACGTTTATTAATTCAAAATTAATTTGACTTTAAAGTAAGAAAAAGCGCACAAGAATAATGATTAAGAATATCGTACGCATTAGCAATTATTTGAAAAAGAATTCCAAAAAAATGTCTCGATAATAAATATTGGACTGAATAATTTCTGATTACCTTCACGTCCCAAGTGACCAGCTGACCATCAGTACCACTGGTTGAAAATTTGCTGCACTTTTCCTTTGTGCCAGAGTGTACTGCCAGCCAACTAGACAGACAAACGGACACACAGCTAGACACACGGATAGACAGACAGACAGACAAATAAAGAGTCAAAAATACAGATCGTTAGGAATTAGAAATCAAGAGATAATGTAAATTAGTTTAATGTGACATCAGCAGTTCATCAATAACGCTTGCGAACTTGTTGAAACCAAGTAATGAGAACATTCAACACACTGCATTAAAGAATTTTGTTTGGAAATGACAGCACGTATAAGTTTAAACTCATTTAGTTTAATAAGAGAGTTGCTTGCACACAAACTCATAAATAAAATAAGTCAAATATAAAATTAAACACATGCAATAAAGTATATAAATCATAATCAGCATACAAGTTATATTGTAAGAGTACAAATAATGTAATCTGAATACAAATATCATAGTAAGGGTATAATAATGAAATAAGAGTGAAAACAAGATTTACGTGATAGAGTTTTGATGCACAGAATTGAGCACAGTTTCTACAGTATCACTGCTTCCTTTTGAATCACGAGTTTTAAAATGATCCATCGCACTGAAATAATTTAAAAAAAAATGCAATTGGATTTACAAATGCTTTTTACTATGGTGTACTATATTTATGGTTGTACCATTTTTGAGCGAAGATATTGAATAAAATTTAAAAAAATTAAACGAGTTGTTCTCTCTCTACAATAAAAGCTATTTTAAAAGCCTATTTTTTATCTGCTATTTTAAAAACATAAAAAAGACAAACGAGAATTTCTGTCCAGCCTTTGCCTTCGAGTCAGAGTCATCTAGTTTAGAGACAAAGCTTATTGCTTGTCCGTTGAAACTAAAAGTAAACGGACTGCAGTCAAATCCCTGCACAATAAAAACACATTCCATAAAAATTAAGAATTAAAAACAACAGCTTGTTTTATTTTGTTAGTCACTTGTGTCATATCAATACAAAAATGATAATTATTACGATAATGACAAAGATAATGACGATAATAAAAATAGTTATAATAATGATGTCGATTATGATGATGATTATGATGATAATGATTTAGTCTTACAGCTGCAACAAAGTTACTTTCACTAGTCCACAGAAGATCTTTAAAAGGAAGATACTCAGTTTTAATTGTAGTCAGTCTAGTAAATCAATCACAAATGCCACAATTCAGCAAAATATTTAATTTATTACCATTTAAAAACAAATTGTATAATGTTATATCAGAACAAAATGAGTACAAAATAATAGCAAAAATGAGTATAAATATAATAGAGTATGAGCATAAATATAATCAATAAGATACAATGGTAATCGTTCGCAATAAAAGTTAAAGATGAAATAAATGTTGTGAACTTTGCAAGCAGAAACTGAGTGATGACTGAACACTGGGCTATCAAAAAAGTCTTCATTCAGAATTGTTATTTGAACCATGGTGTAATTACGTGATAGAGAGAGAGAGAGAGAAAGAAAGAGAAAGAGAGAGAGAAAGAAAGAAAGAGAGAGAGAGACAGAGAGAGAGAGAGAGATAGAAAGAGAGAGACATACTTCATTCCTTGTCCAGCATCTACCACACAGACAGTAGAGTCATGTCCCACCCAGGCCAAACGTTCACCACTTGGTGAAAACTTTATACCATGAATCCAACCACCTAACGCATACATAAACCATGAACAACAGTTTGTTTGGATACTGCAACGTCACATCAGCACTAAGGCAATATTGCACTGCCAGTAATCATAAAACCCTCATATTTTCATTCAGATATAAAATTTAATTCAAGCCTTCTATAATATGTTTGATATCGTTGTCCATAAAATGATATTGTGCACTATGTTAACTGTTTTATCACTTACTTTCTGTAAACCAAATTTACAACGTATCTCTAATCAGACTTTTTGTGCTGATGTGACATAAATCAACGAACAAACAAATCATCAAACAGCAATATTTAATCAATACAAAACAAACAAAGATGATATCAAAGTTGAGCACTACGACATATGTGACTGATACAAATACTATTGTCGGGTTACTTTATCCGGGGCCATTATGTCAGTGTACCATTGTAAACAACATACCGGCCACAGAAGCAAACTCCTGCAGTAGATTCCCGAATACAAGTTTAGTTCCCCAGTTAGTAGTGGGAGTCTTGTCATCCACTTCTTTAATATGAGCCGAGTAGACTCTGAAAAATTAATTTTATTTACTGTGCTGCCAGCTGGTGAATGAATTAAAATTACATAAACTAAAATCAAAAAGTATAATCTTAAAGCAAATACACTAGTAATTAATATTATATTTCATGAAAACCACTTTTAAAGAAATATATTCCATTACACTGAAGATAAATTATAAAATTAAATATATGTCTCTAAAGTTATATTTAAAACAATTATTCATAAAGAGAATAACAATTAATGTTTTAATTAACTATTTAATAAGCCAATTTAATATTGTATTTGATTCATTACCGAGCTTTGAAGTCAGTAGAACCACAAGCAACAAGCATATTGTTCGGATGCCAATCCAGGCTAAATAAACATCAACTTAAACATCAATTAAACTTATATTAATCTATGATTATCTTGTGAATATATTACTTAACGTATTGACCCAAAAATAATATATTGTGATATTTTCAGAAACCAAATGATAGAAACAGACACTAAACACAGATCATTCAATAATTTTTCACTCTTAACGATAATTTTCTAATATTTAACTGTGAAAAGAAAAAATTAATTTATAACTAATTTTAATTGATTATTTCAAGATACAATAATTTAAGCCGAATATAATATATAATATATATTATATTCTACTCGATACAAATTTACATTGAATATAACGCATCATTTAATTGGTTATCGATGATACAGACCATGTAACGGTTGATCTGATTGGCTTCTTGATCTGTTTACTTATCCACCAATCATTTTCCTTGTCATAATAACAGACTGCAACTAGACGAGCTCCACTGCCAACTGAACATTTATAAACCTTTATCAACTAAATCATCAAGATAAGAATCTCTATTAAATACAGTAGCTTCAAAAGAAAAACTTCAAAACAAAGTACCTTTTGCTACTCTGGTACCAAAAGTAACCAGATTTGAATCTTCTATGACTCACAATAAGCATACCCTTTTGACAAATTGTTTATTTTGTATTTTTTTTAATCAAGTAATTAAACTTTAAGACGATGTAAAAGACAAAGCTGCTAAAGAAAAGCAAAAGTTGATGCAGCAAGTTACGAAAAATTACATTTACATTTAGCTGCTCAAATAGAAATCAACAAATTGATTTCAAATAATATATAATAATAATTATATTTCAAATAAATACTTATTTGGAAAGCTTATAAAAAGCAGCTAAAATCCCATTCAAAAGGAACAGGATAAACTTTCATTGATAAATATACAAAAAGTTGTCGAGTGATACTAACCCCCGGTTCAATTAATAATATTTAAACGTAACCATTTTTACTCTTCATATAAATACTACTTATTATGATTCAGCCAAGCTTCTACTTGGCGCAATTATAAAACAAAAGAATCGAACCCGCAAACTTATTTTCCAGTGGTGACCACTTGACGCAAGTCGCTCCACGGTTTATACGAAGTACAACAAGTGCCGGCTTCCATTTATCATCTTTCTCTCTTGTCCAGACGTAAGCATTGCAATCCTGCAGAAATAAAATAGCAATGTTTTGATTGATTAAACTATTCATTTAAAAGGTGTTAAGGCCTATGAGAGGAGTGGTTAAAGAGATGGATTTAAAATGGATAGATCCAAGTGTGAATCCTGGAAAGCTCATTGCTTCTCTAACTAACAGCACCCTTTAGTAAGACGCTTAAATTGTCAGCTACGTCTTCGACATCGTTTATCCAGATGTTAAGTATAATCTTAACCTTATAATTAATAGCTATAAGTGATGTTGCGTTATTACTTAAAGATATAAAAAGTAATGATGAGATTCTAATTAAATTGATACATTTGTTAAATTTACTTTCATTTTGTTTAGCAGTATATCACATAAATACAAAAAATTATAATTTTGCTAATAACGCAAACTGGATGAACAAAAATAATGGGCTGAATGTTACTCGTATATCTTCCTCTTAATGCAGTGAATTCAATTTATTTTATTTACTTTTGCAATCAAGGGGAATACATGTTAAAATCAAAAATAAGTTATTGTTCAAATAGGGTAAAGTATGAACTTACAGCAGCGCATGTAACAAGTAGATTGTTACTTGCTCCCCAATCAACCCCGGTCACTCTCTGACTGTGATCAGCCAGGGTATCAATAAGGGACCACTTGCCCCCCGTCTGCTTATGAATCTCCACTTGATTGTTATTTAGAGACAGCGCCACCTCTGATAAAATCATTAAAAACAATAATTATGTCAATCACGCAGTTACGCTAAGCAATCAATTAAACAATCAAAACGTTACATTAAATACTCTATAAAGTTTAAGAAGGTCTAAAAATTATACCCCTATCAAAAAATCTCGATCAATCACACAGTTATTACATACTTTGTAAATTTTGTGCTAGGAATATTTGGTTGTAATGTGACTTATGAAATAACATGCAATTTAGCCTGCATACAATATTTCAAATACATATCATACAGCATCACTTACGACTGCGATCTTTATTCCACGCATGACAGCTGACTGGATCCACGCCAAAACTGTACACTTCCGGCATTTTCCCTCCTCCCAATTTTTTTCAACCTACAAATTCCAAACTCGATCTTTTCCACAAAAGGACGGAATTACACGGAATATTGCAATGGAATGTATGAGATCGAATATTCGCGGACTCTGGTCAGTCGACGCGAATAAACGATAAAGAATAAGAAAGAAGAACTTTCCCTGTCCGGTAAAGCGTAAAGTGTTTACTTCCGCGTGCAATTAGTTCCGGGAAACGCCCATCAGCTCAAGTTCTTTAATATTATATTAAACCTGTTTTTTGCTTTTGTACAAATATCCAAACTCCAAATTCATAGTAAAGGGCCCTTACGCAGAGTTTTGGTGGCAAGCAGTGTCAATATCAAAAGATAAAACTTTGCCGCATCAAGTACTTCTAATTTTGAACAAATTTATATAAAAATCTTTGTTATTTTTATGCTCAATGAGAGCATCATTTTAGCAGATTCAATTAAGAACTCGCATACAATTATGGAAATGGAAATACAAAAATTGATGTCTCTATGTCAAGAATCAGGGTGATTGCAGGGATCTCTGCGCACAAACAGCACAACTATAACACTGCTCATAACTATAACACTGCTCATTATATTTATTGTTAAACAAGTAGCAATATAATTATTTTTATACTTAGCAATGATTATGGCACATTTATATGCCATAATCATTGTTAAGAATGAAAATAAGCATATTGCTACTTGTTTAACAATAAATATAATGAGCAGTGTTATAGTTATATACGACATACTAAATTAATACTCGGCATCTCCTCTTTTCCACCTTTTTTTCTTGTTTATCTTCTTGTCAGACATAACCGAAGTTAACTCTTGATATCCGTAAACAAAGCTAAAAACGTCCTAAGCATTCTATCAGTTATTTACAACCAACAGGTGTTCATAAACGTATGCCTAGATTCTGCAGACATCTTTCCTGTAGAAATAAAACGGTTGAATTGATGAATGAGTTAGCATGCACAGGTGTAGAGTTCACATTTAAAGAGTTTCTTTGAAGTAAAGTTGTGATACGTGACCACGAACGCTGCATGTGCACACAATTGATGCTCTGTGTTAATATCACTGTGGTTAATATACTTGTACTATTTTGCGTTATCTTCCAAGTCGTTTTTAACGAAATAAATACACATTTTATACAGTACTAGTGTAGTAGATTAATTATTACCCTAGTGATTGCAAATTACAGTAAATATGACTTTTTATAATAGGCATATATCAGCTTGAGGTTACAGACTAAACAAAATACTGGAAAACAGTGATTTCATTAACTATAACGATAGTGGTGCCAAGGGAAGGAGGGGGGGCTGTAAAGGTTATAACCTCCCAATTTTTTATAGATATTTTTAGTAGTGTTAAAGATAAGTGTTAACACGCCAACAGTTCGTAAACATTTTAGCTGGTTTGCATCTCTCTGGTCTCCATATGACCGTGATGGTGTATGATGACTGTTGACTGACAATAAACGAAGTATAATAGTGATCGATAAATTTACAGAAAAAAATCGGCTGTATTCATTGGCTGTCATGAGATTCTTACTTCTGTTCTCACTACCAGGCAACAAATGCAGAACTCTAATCTGCTGCCAATGTTTTTAAAACTTTTATTGCCACGCTTTTAAAGAAAACTAATCGAAAGATTTTCTATTTCTTGTTAGCAGATTCAATGCTGGATGGATGCAGCGGGTTTCGCACACTGAGCTGTAATACTACAAGCCAAATCCTGTTTCTTAGTTTGTTTCTTACAGGACAGGAATCACACAGGATTGAGGTTTCCTGTCAGTAAAGGTTAATGTTACGTAAGTGTTGCATGTAAAGCGGATGTTTGTAATACTCGGAGAACGCAATCTCACAGATCGTTAAATCAAAACAAACCAGTGCATCGATTTGAGAAACTAGGCTTGTATAAACTAAGAAGATTGATATAAATATCAGATACACGATGGAGATGTGGTATAATTATTTCATAATAATAATGAAATGTGCTTAACAGAAAGCAGAATTTGTTCTTTTAGATGAGAAATAAAAGCATTCAAACTTTTGCTAGGGTTGTATATTTATAAGACCTTAATTAATATTTAAATAATAAAACATTAGCCGAGCTAAAGATTTAACATTAAGGTACGGACCGTAGGGTTATATGCAATAACATAAAATAGCATGATAGCAACTTATAAATTGAAGGCATAGGCCTACATTATAATTAAGAAATAATAAATATAATAAAGGATAGGATAATATCATATAATAATTTCGATCAATTTTCATAATAGATATATGTTAAGAATATAGTAAACTGTAAAGATATAATGGGCCTAAACATAGAAAATAGTCTACGCTTCAAAATTACCCATTGAAAATAAATGTATAGATAAATAATTCGCAATAAACATAATTTCAACCAAAGGATACAATTTCTTAATTCTTAAATTAATCGACAATGGCCATGTCTGGATCCAATATCAACGCTTGTCATATAGACCTATCATCACTTCGAGATAGCAAATTAGACAATAAAACTGATGAAACATTAGATCCTGGGAGATTATTACTAACAGGCGAAGAGGACAGTCTGGAATATATGCATATTCAAGAGACACCTATCATTGACTCCGTCTTTTCTCCTCTGGAAAATGCTTTAGAATGTAACAAAGAAACAAACCTCATCAACACTCGAACACTTGATTCAGTTTTAAATAAAACTCCAGATACTGAGAATAGAATGTGGAATATCAAGCATTCAAATGATAAGGATGCCGATAAGACTGAAGGACTACGAATGTATAGTACTTCAAGTTTGTTGTCAGCGTCTAGAATATTAATGTTCTCGAGGTCGATGAGAAGTCACGATGGAGTTCAACAGTTGAGACATCTTTGTCGCGCGATGCAACAGTTGTGCAGTTTGAGAAGTCAAATGCGGACTCTTCGCAAAAGATGCGATTATCTTCAAAGAACTCGAGATTTGTTGAGGCTACGAAATAATGCGCTCCTTGAATCAAGGCTTGTGGACAACTCAGATCATTGGGCTGAAAGTACAGAAATTGAGAAGAAAAGAGTGTCGAAGGAACAAAAAGATGAAGAAGTAATTAGGAAAGAGGACATTTCAGATATACAGGTTAGGAAGCATCAAATTGATATTACTGTTGATCCGATCCATGGAGATTCGAGTCGAGCATCAGCCAAAAGAAATACAAGACAACATCCAAGTCGACATACCTCTCTGGCTGTCCAGGGAAAATTGACACTTGGCCGCACCCGAGGGAAACGATTTCAGAGAAGTTTTTCTGATGGATCGATCCAAGCGGAAAGAGATGACATTATGCCTAAAACTTCTGATCTAGTTTCTCCATCGATGAGCCGCAGTGGAGCGGCGGAAAAATTGCAAGCAAAGTGGAAGCGAGTCAAAAATGTCTTTAAGGGTCGCACGGGAGAAACCTTATCCTCTCGAAATAATACACCAGTTGATACCAATAGAGGAATGAAGACTTCTCGAAAAAAGGAAGCAGTAATAGTTTCCCAGGAAATCTCTGACAAATCCATGAAAACTCCACAAAATGACTTAACAGCTGCCAAAAAACATAGAGATACTTCGCCAAGGATTCTCTTCGGCAATTTCTTAAACGTTCGATCACTCCATGAAAGCTCCAAAGGAACACGATCACATTCAGCAGAAACAAGTCACAGGCGTTCGTCTCAGATCAGTACATTATCTCCATCACCCGATCCACAAATTACCATAACTGAGAGTGTAGAAACAACGCCAGTTTCTGTTACAAAATCAGTGGGTGTTGAAAATTGTGTTTCTGGCTCTGATCCTTCGCCAGTTATCATCAACAGGTTATCTCGTGTTGATCATATTTTGATTGATAAAACGCCAAGCCTAATTACTACTAGAGCTACTCGACGGCAATCAAGTCCTTTATTATCGACCCTCAAACAAGGCTTCTTCGGTGGATTTTTATCAGTTGTTCAACCCAGCAGTCCCTTCAGTAGATCGAGCAGCTTCAAACATCCCAAAGCAGTACCAGAATTCAGTGAATCATTTACGTTATCTAAGTCTTTACCAACAACTCCTGCTGAAGCAGAGAATGTTTCAGATTCCAATGTACCACTAAGAGACTCAACGAACCAGTCATCATCATCAAATCCAGTAGGTAATACTAGCACTGGGGACGACAAGAAGGGAGATCGATCAAATAGTAGCGCATGGGAAAAAGTCAAGGATATAATTCACACGCGACGGGGTAGTTTGAAATCAAAGGGCCAGAGAGAGGAAGAGGTGCTAGTGCATACAGCGAGTCAGGATCAGACAATCAGAGAACAAATTGAGAGTAATAATTGCAATAAGGTGTCAATAGAGGATAACAACAGTGAAGAACAAGCAACAAAGAAACACGATATTACAAAGGCTCTGGGTATGTAAATCACTGCTCACATAATCTGTTATAATTCATAAATAGAGTCTCAATAATGGTTTTAATTACTATTTACTATTTACAATTATTTTATTTACTATTGAAATAGTTTGAATCAACTTCTAGAAGTAAATATAAGCTGTTGTTGTCAAGTAGAATTGATAAACGTTTCGCAAAGTTTCAAATTTCTTTCTAATTATTAACTTTCATTGAGATAAACAAATATTTTATATTTTATAGATACATGAAAAGAGCAAATATTTAGTAAACAACCACCGAATATGATATCCTGTTGCTAAAGAGGCCAAGTATTTAAAAAGCTAAACAGTAGTCGCTGAGAACATCCATATTTTATGGATTGAAACGCAGCAGTATAAGTTATAGATCTAAATTCTAAAACTACCGCATGCAGTGAACGTCGGGTGTATGATCATTATGATAGCAGTCGGTGAAATTGATGTATTATACTGAAAATGTCAGAATATTCGGTAACATAATATGATATATGAGAATCAAGAAATCGTGAATACACTGAAGATATATGTTTTTGTTTTCATTTAAGGGAAATTTTTAAAGATTAATTAGATATATCCTACCTATAGGCATATGATGATGACGACTGATTCGTTTTTTTACAGAAAAAAATCAGATTGGTTGAAAAAGCGCCAGTCCTGTAATAAACTACTGCTTATTTTCGGGAGCTTGATATTAGAAATAAATTAGGTTTCATAGTTTGCAAATTATAAAAATTATTTATTAGGCCTGTTTTCTCACATATATTACAAAAGATTCCGAAATATAAACTCCTATTAAACAATTATAATAGGGCAATTTTTTTAATTTATACAAAAACTATGAGCAGTAAATTCTGCTCTTTTTGTTTATACATCGATTGATTAACGACACGGTGTAGATGCTTGCGTCATAAAGAATTACGCACCTGCGCAGATTTAGCTATTCTCGCCAGTGCCCCCTCTTCTCGCAGGCTTGCAGACACATTAGGAGGGCGACCTTGGCTATGTTCCAATGAGGCCTCAATGCAGGAGCATAATGGTGAACTGTTACAGGGAGTTCCAAAGCCCGAGATAACTAGTGAATTTATTACTGTATGCGAGATAATGAAGTATGTGCTGGATATATTCATTTCTCGCTCGAAGCAAATTCGTGTTGTGTATGATACTATTGTATATTATTCAGATAGTATATTTTATGATGGTTACATAAATTAATTATTTTGATATCGGAGAATAAAAATATTATAGGCCTAGTACGCATGTACTAGGCCTATAATATTTTGATTTGTTCAATTCATTTACAGGTGATGTACAATTTTCGGAAGATTTCATCAACAAAATGGAAGAATGGCAGAAGAAGAAATTGAGTAAGCCCAAAATTTGTGTTCCTAAAGACTTAATCCATAAACCTACCTTTTTTCTAAAGGAATTTCGGTTTTTATACTGTATAGTTTCTTGGCAGTGTATCTCTCACGTTTCAGTTTATAATGCAATCAACCGAGTTTTTTAGTAAAATCAGGAGCAAATTATCATTTACAAGGTGCTCTATTTTAATACTGGTTTATTTAAATGTTCTTCAGTATCATTTCATTCAAGCCCTTTAATTATCGCTCCCCCCCCCCTCCTCTCTCTCACTCTCTCTCTCTCTCTCTCTCTCTCTCTCTCTCTCTCTCTCCTCTTTTCTTATCTTTTGTTCTAGTAAACTTGTCAAGATTTTTCAGAAACAAAAATCCACGATTCTCTCGCGTTATCCTGCCGCCACTGTATCTTTTGTATTTATTCTTATTCTAAATTCTTGATTTCTTTCATGAAATAATTTCTCAGTATTGAGCCTATATTCTCCACTGATTGCATAGAATTCACTCAGATTTCTCCACAAAGCTTGTTTAAAATATTCTCTTGGTTGCTCGAGTGCAACTGAATGTATACATTCGAGATAAATGCGATCGTGCTTTTATCTTGAAAGTTGATACTTGGAAAACATTGGACGCCTACGGTGCAAAAAGCAGATAGATAATAGAGAATATATACCGTTCTAGACCTCCAAGCTGGAAGATATTATTATTAAACTAATCTGTAGAAAAAGTGCTATTTTAATCAGCCAATCGTCAAGTCGGTCTCATTACTCAGTCTAGTTCATGCCTTGTGCACTTACTTAGTATTAAAAATAAAAAAAGAGCATTTACTGAAATAATATACTGCATGTGATTATTTTAGATATTTAAATGAAAAAGAACATTTTTATATATGAAACAGAAAGTTGAGACTTTATTTTCCAGAAAAATTGAAAATCTGAAACAGCAAAAATATTACAAACTCTATTACAATTACACACAGATATTGTTTTATAGATTTTATAAATCATTGCCTACGAACTTCTTGAGTTCAAAAGTATTTGAATTTTCAATTACTATTGAAAAATGTTATTTAAAATTGGCATTTTTTCATTTATTTACAAGTCTCGATTGCAAACACACTTTTATTAAGGATTTAAAGTTGATAATATGATACATTTGGAATAATTTATCGTTTTTGATTCATTGATTAAAAATAGGAACATCTTATTGCACAATAAATACTGCATGCTTTACTCTGTGCTGCGTCATTCCCTATCTTTCCTATCTGAATTTCCAAATAATCAGATTTCAACAGAAATAATTTTGTGTACTCGTGTATCTGCGAAATATAGAGTTATCGAGTAAGCTATTTCTTAGAAATTCAAACAAATGCATTTTCAACCAGGCTTATTATACTTATATGCCAGATTCGATTTCTTTGTCAGATTCTTGCGATTAATTCAGAATAAACACACATCTGCTTTGATAATGCTGCATCGAACTCATAAGTTTATGGAATTGACAAATAATTATAAATATTATTGATTCATCTCTTGATGCATGAGAACTTTTGATCGTTAATATATAAAAAATCAAGTTCTGTTGATATTTTTTTGTGATTTCCAATATGTTATATAATAATTTTAGGATCTATGAGCTGCACGATCGCAACAAAAAATACAAACATCAATCAGTTGGGCCAGAATGGAACCTTAAATGTCATTTCTCCATTTACACCATCATCTCACCACTGTGACTCTATTTTTAACGAGACCAAAGAGGAACAACCAGATATTCTGTCTGAAAGTTTCAGGCGAACACTCAAAGTCTGGGATGATATTCAAGAAGACCGTCGACGAAATAGTGATGTCAGTAATCTCAAGTCAACACACAAGCTTCAAGCGCCTGAAGAAGCTGCGACATATCGACAAAGAGCTTCATCTTTTAGAATAAGTAAAAATCAAAAACGAATTGAGAAACATCTTCATAGGTTGGAGCTGAAAGAACGAAGATTGAGAGAGGAGTTAAATCAAATACAAGGTGTACGAGCTAGACTTGAGCAAGACAGTCTTAGGGCAAGGCAGGATGAATCTTACCAGGTGGGTAGAATGAAGAATAGGATTAACAGTCTGTCCAATAGACATGAACAGAAAGAGGAAAATGTATCAGCTGAATTTATGCGCAAGATGGAAGACTGGGAACATTCTAAGAAAAATAGGATGAAGCACAGGGACAATCCAAAAAGAAGGACATCACTCGATGGTGGACTAGAAGGATTAGGTGTAAGTGAGAAAATATTCACAGCAGCAACGCAAGAAGAAAGCAAGAGATTCAGAAAATATCCCTTGATGACTAATAGTAATAATTTGACTGATATTCGGTGCATTGATCACTTATCACTAAAGCAAAGTAATCAAGCTGTTGATCAATTGCTTATTCGCCTTATTAACAGTTTAACCGATCAGTTCGTTGATCAATTCATAGATGAATCAATTGATGTGATCGTTAAGCAAATTGATAAGCTAAGAATTTCACAAGTTACAGTAATAGAAGATACATTAGTGACAAATGTTGATAATGCAAATCTTTGCCAACAAGAAATGATGCAGAATGTCTCCAATCAATACCTATCATCGTCCAATTCCAAATTTCCAATATGGACTCCTGTTGATCCGTGGTTAAGAAAAAATTCAGTATTAGAAGCGGATGAACAACAATTACCATTTGAAGATATGTTTCAAATTCCGGCCGGTAACAATCAGTCTAGAAATATCCACACTACAGATGGAGACCACAATGCTCTATGGATTGACACAATGAGCGGAAGCCCAAGTCCAAGATCCGAGACAACACGCAGCTCGAGATCTCCTGCCTGCAGTCAATCTGATCAACCAGCTGAAACATCCTCATGTCAGTCTGTTGATGAACCTCGTGGTGGTATATATACACACGGCATTCATTCTCGGGTCATCACTTTACAAGACTGCAAGTCGCACGATTCTCTCCCATCTGCATCCCAATTTTACGACTCTCAGTCATCAGTGTTTCAGTCAAACGATTCGCAATCTTCTATACATGATTCCTCTGCACTAAACAAAGTACAAAATTTGGCTCATAAGTGTTTAATACAATCCACTTCAATGCCTTCTTGTTCTACAACAGTATCACAGTTGAATGTCACATCATCATGCGTCATACTATCACAAGTTCCTTCCTCAGATACTGTATCATCGTGCGGATATAGAGCATTACATTCTGGTGAGATTTATTTGCAAAGCGAGCCAAATAAAATGGATGAAAAATATGGATCAGACACGTCATCAAAGATGAAATTAAATTTAATCAAAGATTTAACTTTGAAACCTGCGACAAATGATAAAAATAAAGTGATATCATTGGACACTCAGAATTATTTCTTCGATAAAGATCATATTTTAACATTCGATCAACAAGCCATGAAAAAATCACAGAATACCGCATCAACTATGCCACTAATCAATCAGGCAATTCCATTAATAATCACACCGTCTGAATCTACTGAAATAATTACTGCAGCAACGAATGCAATCCAAGTTACGCGCAGTGACAACAGGCAAGTGATAGAAAATGACACCAAGCACCAGGGAGGGAAAGATACGATAAAAATAACAGATTTGAATTCCAACACAGATCATGTCTTGACATGCTCACAGAGACCTCTTGTTCTCAGACAACATTCAGCGCGTAATCGCTGTCATGTTTCAGTGTCGCCTCGCTTGATAACATCAGCCTCACACCAGGACAAGGATGGTCAACAACCGAAGCAAAAGAAACAGAGAAAATCAAAGCAAAAAGATCCATGTATGAAAGAGAAAAATGAAAGCATACAACTGCAAGGCGAGCAACAAGAGACTGGAATACTTTCACACAACCAGACGAAGCAAAAAAGCACTGCAAGTGATAGCTCTTTGGGCTGTGTGCAGGAAATACAATCGAGACCAGTTTTCATACCAAGACCTTTAGGCATACGTTTTGATCTTCATACACCAAGACTGCCACATTTTGAAGTGGAGACGCTTGTAAGTTAATATTTTGCATTTATTTGCATTGTTTAGTTAGATTAATTTTTTGCATACTACTATCGTGTAACTAAAAACAAATAAATATACTTATTATTACTATTACATTTTTTATTTCATTACAGAAAATTAGAAAAAATTGTACAGATTTATTGACCAATAGGCAAATTTTACAAAAATACAATAGCATTAAATGAATCCTTATATCTTTATTTTTTCAGATTGACCCCAGGAGTTCAAGTACATCTGCTAATCACTGTCTCAAACAGCGCATTAAAGACAAGTTGCAGAAAAAAGAAACAATATCTCCTGATATTCAGATTATAAAACTTTCATCCGATGTAGAAAAGAATGATGCTAGTCATGTTGATGTACCTAATGCAAATTTCTCTACTTGCAAAGACTCGAAAGAATCAGATGTGATAGAAAAACTGACACCAAAATCATCAAATACACGAAATCAGCAAAATACAGGCAGTGAGAAACAGATAGAAAGAAAGACATCCTCCAATTTATTACACCAGAGAGCACATCACGAAGTGCGTAAACTACATGAAGAAATTTTACATAGTGTATCACAAAAGAATTTAAGCAATACAGCTTTTCAGAAAGGTGTACAACAGTCTCCAAAAGATCAGCAGAAAGAATCATCAGAATGCTATCAGGATATTCCTTGTAATTCAAACAACGACTCTTTATCAGAACGTGATGCTGTGATTCAAACTCAACATCATATACATCATCAAGATAGAGATTGCGATGACCTGCAAAAGGAGCACAAAGTTGTACACCTATATCAAAATGTAAAGCATAAAGGTGAATCCAAGCAGCATCAAGAAGACATCACAAAACGAAAAGAATCGCAAAGTGATGCATCGAAGACATGCGAAGGTTTAAAGAAGCAATATTGTTCAGAGACATCGCACAAAAAAGGTACAATCCCACATGATAAGAATGTTAAGACACAACAAAGCGAGGCTGCAGTTCCGCATGTGATATTGAGGAATAAGGATGTTACGAAAGACAGTAAAACTAGAAAACAAATCAATAAAGATATGTTATCTCATCAGAGAGATATGATACCATTGAGTAAAGACGTAAAGTCACAGCAACATAAACCATACAGACTTCCATATTTCGAGATACAGTATGAGGACAACATTACTGATGCTGAAATTATTGCCAATAATAATATAACCAGTGATCAACTGTCTAATGCACATCATACTGTATCCACAGACAAGGTGGCTGAAATATGCCACAAAACAACATCAAATGAACATATATCTACTGTCACTCAAAGATCATGTAAAGACATTCTTCCAGGAATTTACCAACCAGCAGAAGGCGACTATGCTGCAGATAATTGTCAAATGGTACAACATGGCGGTGCAAACATTACCAATAACTGCATTCACTCTGAACAAACAACTAACCAGGATGAAATACCAAGCGAGTTATTACTAATCGATCAAAACAAGCAACTCAACGAGATGGATTCTCGATATTTGGGTAGAAGAGAGATGACTTTTGACAAACCGGGATGCAGGATAACAAAGAATCACCTTGTTCTACTAAAGAGTGTTGCGACTCTACTTAAAGATCTCCAGCAGGAAGCTATAGACGGAACAAGAGCAGGATCAATCAAAGAAATATCTGATGGATGTACCCAAGAAAAGAGTACTGAAATATCACATGATTTTATCCGAGATGCGAAATCGCGACCGAAATGTGAACTCCCAAATAATCCAGCTATCAAATGTCGACCAAAATGTAAACTACCTCAAGAAATAGCCAACAAATCTGAGCCAGCAACTAAATACGATTTACCCAATGAAGTAACTAAATTAAAAAGCACCCACAAAACCAATTTTCCAAATAAGGTACTAATAAAGTCAAAAGACGGATTGAACACTAAAAAATCGAGTAATTTGCCAAATAACATATCAGCAACTAAATCACTGGATAGTTTAATGGCTCACGATGATCTTATTCAAACTCAATTTGCTGAAAATGCCAATAAGGATCTGTCTAATAATTTACTTGATAACAAAAATCAGCATCGATGTGGAATACAACAGAATGAGTTTTATTTACATGGAAATAATAAACAGGGAAATAGAGATACGAGTAGAAATTTATTGTCATCTAATCATAACGTTTCTCTGGGTTCTATCCATGATCATAACGGTCGATCTCGCCAGCCGATGTCATGTGTGGGAGGCGGGGTTAATGCGCAGGCGTGTGCACGGGCATTGTGCATACAAAGCCTATCTGTTGGAGGATCGACTGATTCTGAAGATGATAGAATATATTTTGATGTAAATAGTTTAGCTCGTTGATTTTTGCAGATGTTTTTCTTGTCAACTTTTGCAGCTATTAAATTTTGAGTATGTATGGTGGGTAATTTTACTCAAAACGACATGCAGAAATCAAACCCGATTACTATATCGTAGCGTTATGGATGGGGTTAGATTTAGTGTTAGAGTTGGGATTAGTTATCTGAGGACATTAGTTAGTTACTTAGGGTTATAATAATGGAGCTACAGTTATGGTTTGAGCTAGGGATTAGTGTTATGACACGAGTTAAGGTTATGATTTATAAGTTAGGCCCTCAAGTTAAGTTAACCGTATGGTAATGATAAAGATTACTTGGCACATTAATGATTGCAAATAAATACAATAAATACACTGGTAAGATTTTCTTGATAGGCAAAATCTCAATCACGGACCAGAATATATAATATGCAATACAATATCATATTATGTGACTTATTTAATTGTAGAATATATGTGTTAATTAGATAAAACTTCTTACTGATACATATCTCAGTCATTAAAGTATCAAATTTGAGTGACTTTGATAACTTAAAGTAATACTTAGATTATACATCATTTTAATAATAAGAAATTTGATGAACAATTGCATGTATTGAATATTAAAAAGCAGACAAAGTGATGCTAATTACATTTTAGTTTCATTTATTAATTAAATGACAAGTAAATTCATTAGTGGATATTTTCCATACTTGTATTTTACAATTTATTTATGGATTTTTTTATATAACCCGTGAGTTTACAATACTATACAAGTTTTTACCCTCACTCCACCCTGCGTGGTATATTTGTGAGAGCATTATCTAAACAAACCTCAAAAAATAATATATACATGTTATGAAATGTTTTCATACAGTTGATTGTTAGCCCTGGGAGGGGGGGGTTGAGTATTAGTCTCACTGCTTGGGTGGAGCACGTGTGGTTTTTACTGATACTGAGGGATGTCTGCAATATTTTTCTTTTTAGTTAAACAGACGCTAAACTTTTTGATTACCATATATTTAACGAATAATTTATTTGAATGGTATATTTATTTAATTGCATAACATTAATATTAAATCACCACAAATCAATATTAAGATGACACCAATGCTATAAACAAGAAGTGTAGACATCAGGTAATCAGTAAAAGTTGGTTCTAAATGTAAACTATTAAATTCTCTCTCTTCACGATTGATATTATAAAGTTTTACATGACAAAGCAAGGCATCAAGTTTCATTTAATTATAAACCTTAAGTATCTGACATGCTTTCGATCAATTTATCACTTGTTTTGGAAAGCATACAATCCTTCGAAATGCATTTTATTCAAACTTAAAACTCAATGAACATGCAAGAAACTAAAGAAACTACAATTGAAAAGGAAACCCAACTCAAATTTATGACTTATTATTTAAATATACCATCAACACAAAGGCAACTAAATAACATGTTGTAAAAAATGTAGATCTATACCAAGTTATTCGTAAACATGACAAATCAAACCAAACTCAATAATTTTACTTTACTCTCTTACCACATTAAATCATTTTAAGAATAACTTAATAACTTACAGAAATAAGCTTTTTTCTCTAAAAGATAAAATCAAATAAATCAAAATATAGTAAAATAATATAGTAAAATGATATGAAAACGTCTTAGAGATGAGCCTTTTGTCCGTAATTAAAAACGGGCAATGTCATTCCCTCCTTTGCTTCAAAGAAAGTGTAGGACAAAGTGATGACACTGACCTTCTCAAGTCTGGGGTCATCGCAGAACTCGGGGTCAATGTAGAAAAAGACCGGAAGATCGACCTCCTCGTGGGGATTCAAACGTTGTTCCTCAAAACAGAAACACTACGAAGAAATAAGAAACAATATCAGAAATGGTAAGTCACAATTTAACAAAACTATATAAAATAATGAAATATTAAAAGGACAGAACAAAATGTAAGAAATAGTGCATTGTCTGTATTAGAGAAATATCTAAAAATAATTACAAAGAATATGAGATACATTGAATCAACATTACAGTGTTAAATAATAAAAACCTAATTTTGTTTATTTGCTTATTTGTTTGCTTAACGACACATGAGCACAAAAGTACAAAACAATTCAGTATAGTATCAATCTTGCAAAACAGATTAGCAGAAATCAAAGAGGTGAACACTTCCTCACATACACAATTTAACAAATATTTTCACAAGTAACTGTCAAGTAAAGACCAGATTTCATGCAAGAAAAGCGCTCCAAACTTGATCATCTAACCTGTATCTTGTTGAAATACTGAGCGGCTTCAAACGGCACGACATTATACGTAGATATACCGACAACTGGTTGGTCTGTTGGATTCTTTGCTTTATAGAAAGCCAATGCCGTCTCACCAGCTAAAACCTACATAGGCACATTAAGTTCATAGCTCTATTAAGTTTGCTCAGAATGACTGACACAAATACTATAAAAAAACTATAGAAGGAAGCATCAGATGATTAAACCAGCATTAACCAACAATATCTGCATAAAAATTGTACTAGACAGTTATACATATACAGTGAAGTTAACTCAAAACCAGTCTTAAAACAAAAAAAAACACATTAATAAAATTAAATGCGTGCTCAAAAGACGTACTGTATTGTAACACATATAACCCAGGGTTATATTCATATGTTGATTATATTCGTATGCGGGTTATACACGTGTGTTATAAGTATCTGGGTTATATAAATGAAAATAAACTATCCAGCTAGAAATAAACCAGTAAGTGGACCTTGATTTCAGATTGATGTGGTCTAAAGTTCCACTGCATACTAGACGCAGTGTCAGCATTGAATCTTATACGAAGGACTCTGTCTCTCACTGGCAACATGGATTCTACCTTGGACGTATCATGACCTTTCTGTACTTCACCACCAAGTCCTGTAGTCTGTATAAATACAGGCCTTGTATATTATCATTAAGTTGTCAAAGTAAGTTAAATAAGTGGTCAGAGCAATGGATTCAAAATCGATACGTATAGGTTCAAATCCCAGATAGTTCACTATTTTGTCTAACTAGCCGCACCCTTTAGTAAAGTGCTGAAATTGACAGCTGCATCTTTGACTTCATTCATATAATACAGTAACATCGTTCATATAATAGAGTAATCCAGACGTTAAACGCAACCTTAACCTTAAAGTTCATATTAATTCAATGTAAAATCAAGCAATTATAAACTTATTGTTTAAGAATCAATATATAAAGATACTTAATGAGAGTGATTTAGTTATAATATGCAACTCATAAATAAATTTTATAACAGTAATATATAATTTGCAGAAAACAGTCATATGTATGATATTGAATTAGTTAAGATAAGGGTTATTAAATGAATGAACGAGGCCATTATGTCCGGTAAATGTATTCAGGGCCCTTTTGTCAAAGTACCGTTCAAATACATTACCTGACACAACATTCGATAAAGCGGCACCCCTGCATAAGTGGCCCCCACCATAAAAACAGCTGCAGCTACGATATATATGACAGTCGACATTCTATGCTTTGGACTAGACCCATATAATCTGATTCCCTGCCTTAAATAATCCTGTCTAAATAATACCGAACTGACAGGGTGTCGTGAAACTTTATATCCATGTTTCAGAGTCCACAATTTCCCCGAGTTAAATGATATAGAGTTTCTTTGAATACAATGAAACCGCGCTAAATTAGAAAATAATATAGAGTGAGTGTGCGATGTTGATGTTGTGTGATGAATGACTGAGTGGAGATTGCATAAACTCCGCAATGTCGCCTGCATGGTTGCAATCGGCGCCTTTTATGTAAATTTGAACTTTATCTGTATAGAAAACATATGATACATTACAGATAAACTTATACAATTTATACAAAAAAATCTAGCAAGCAAGTGACAAGGAGAAAAAAGGCCTAGGTTCAAATAGGGGGGGGGGGGTTTT
>JAQIXG010001355.1:0-22671 GCA_034700105.1 Oconnorella tubifera
GGTTGGTCAATTTTTACTATCGCTACTACACCCCCAGCCAGTACGCCTACCTCGGTGCAAAATTTCAGCCCACCAACAACTATGGGGCCGGAGCCAACCCCGAACAAACAAACAAACTTTCACAAATAATATAAGAGCATTGAAAACGAATATATTTTTCAATATTTAATAAATTCATTAGTTTTACTAAATCCTAAATTTTATAAGCTACCAATATTAGAAAATCATTTATTAAAGTCAATAATTTTGATACTCTGCATTGTAATCCTAAAATATATGGAAAGAACAAAAATACAGCGATATATAATTTTAAAATAAATATATATTGCTGAGCATATAAAGTTTCAAATAATCATATATGATCTAAATAATCTAAAATTGATTATTATCTAGCGTAATGTTTCAATTTTCTTGAAAATAGCTCGAATTCATATCAACTTTTGCAGAGCACACTGTGTCGGTATAATAACAACTCATTTTTGCTGATTAACGTCAGTTTTAGCAGAGAGCCTTTTTTGACGAAACCCACCATAGGCTGCGGCCAGACGAACTCTGCCGGAGATTACCGAACTCTGACGGAGATTACCGAACTCTGACGAATTGTGACGAAAAGTAAATATTATCGCCGCGCGTGCGTTTGCTTTGCTGCAAACTGTTTGTCGATTGTGCACACACAGACGAGAGCTTGTTCTAAGCACTCCAGGATATTTAGGAAAGGGGGAGGGGGGTGTGAGATTTAAGGAAAATCTGTGGGGGCAGCGCCACAAAAAATGAGGTGAAAGAGAATTGAAAATTTGAAAAATCTGACAATTTTTGAACTAATTTTTTTATTGCTCTTCAAACAATAAAAATATTAAAACGATCGTACTATTTACAGGGAGATACTTTTAAATGTTATAAAAATTTATTATTAGCAAGTAACAATTGCTAGTAATGTTATTATTAATTATGTTATTATTAATATATTTATTCATTGTGTCTGTTAGTCACATACAAGATATAAATAATACGATAAAATTATATTTGATCAAACTATAAATAATCCAGTTCCGCTCGTAAGCATATAACAGCTTTATTTTTAATAAACCCGAAACTTTTTATTTGGGTTCATTAAAAACATAAAATATTTAAAACAAAGAGAGGGGAAATAGACCCATCCTAACTACACCATAGCAAGTTCGATTTTTGACAGAGGGACAAAATGGAGACAAAGAAGAATAAAACTGAATCGACTAGTAAAATATTTCAGCGGAAATGAACAGAAACCGTAGAAGGGATTGATGAAATGTGTGTAAAAGTGAATCATTGTTTTTCGACTTGAAAGTTAAATATTGTCTTTAGATAACGATATCAATAACACGTGACTATTAATGAAAATTTTTAGCTCAGGAGAAGGTGATCTGGGAATACTTTGATATAGGACCTATTTTAATTAGTCAATTCTTGTTTTAAACAAATCACAATACATTGCTCTGAAATTTTGAGCTGTTTTATCATTTATTATATTTTTTTACACTAAAGAAACACCAATAATACACTATGGATATAGTAAAGTTTTATTATTTAAAAAAGCCAATATTAAATCAAAACTTTTCATATTTAATCTTAGTCAAACAATTCGACTAACTCTAATTTACTGATTATCGAAAATGATTAAACTGATGAAACGTTACTCTTTTAAAACATAAGATTTTTCAGTAATTTCCTTTCAAACATTTCAAGGATATCATGAGATATCGACTAATCGAATGAGTCAGCAAAAGCTACTGTTGCAGCCTTGGCATTAAAGTCACTATATGAGAAATATTCCACTTATCAGTCTGTCTGTTTCGTGTTAACCTTGACGAATAGAGAGTTTAGGATTATAGGATACAATTAGTACGAATTAAACGACAATGTTATATAAAAACTGTGAGAAATATAATCACTTTAAACTGAAACTATATTATTAATGATAGTATGATATCTGTTGTTATGTTATTAAGGTATTTAATTATGTGTTCAGACTTCTGATGAAAAATATTAGCTTTTTAAATTAAAATTGATTTGATAGTCTTAAAGTTTAAATATGAATAGTGCAATAAAAATTTCATTATCAAAATATGACCTACGATTTAAATAAATACTACAGAATCAACTTTCTGGCCTATTCGAAACAATTTCTAGGCAGAAAAATTATACAAATAGAAATAATGCGGTTAATTCTCGATTTTGATTCATTTAATCAGAAAACTGATTCGACTGGATGATTTATTTATAGATCAATCATTCAATACTGCATTGTAGACCTATAGACAATAAAAAGACTTAATTGATTTTGTATAAAAATTGTCCGAATTGAACTGTGATTTAATGTATTGAGGCGTTCCATTGGATGATGAAGCAAGTTCAGATGTAGAATAAATTTCTCTAAATTAATAGGACCTGGTTGAAAACATATCAAATGAACGAGACTTTGATAGAATGAGATGTAGGCTAAATTATCCTGTTTACATTTTATACTAAATTAATTTATTGCACGTGCGGAATATAAGGATTAAAATAGAGTAAAACTTCAAGAGACTGTAAAGTTTCGTCCGTCAAACTAAACGTATGATTTTATTTGAATTTGTAATTTTAGACGCATCTTGAGAGTTATCATTTTGAAAAATACCTGTGAATAAATGCAAAATAAAAGAAATAATATCAAACATAATAACCAAAATGTACTATAGTAGCATAAACATTGATTAATTAACGATAAAGAGCGCAATCGAAAACCTTTAGTTTATAATTTTAAGCCAAATCTAAATCCATGTACAAATCTAAAAGTTTCAACATTTAAATATATTTAAAGTTTTATCAGAAAACATAAAATTGATTAATTTTCATTTAATAAACTTATATCTATTTAGAAGAAGCTTCTTTTTTTGATAAAGTTTCAACTGTCTGACTTTCTGCCAACGCTTTCCCCACACAGAAAAGGTCGTAATTAAAACTTCACAGCTGCACAAACATCTAGCTTAACCAGATCATATTCTCTCGCTTTCAAGTATACGCTGTCTGGATACAATCTGTAGTTTCTGTGTTACACAACAGTGGGCATAACAAGACGGTTAATGACAAGAAAGTCTATCGTAAATACTACACTGAAATCACGAATCAAATCGTTCAACCAGACTTTATTTTCGTGCTAGGCTCGCCTTTATGCAGCGTTTTTATTTCATCCCTTCGTCATAGGCCAGTTTGTAATTTATATATCAAATTGTTCTACAGATTCTGTACATTTTATATAATTAGCCATGGGAAAATTAGGGTTAATTAGGCATGGGCTAATTAGGCCTGTATGAGATGGCATAAAATACGCACATTTAGTTATTTTTCCGCGTGTTTTTATAAATCGCAAATGCGTTGAAATGCAATATAATTAGTAAAATAAATCGAAAGAATACTAATGACTTAAAGTTTGTGTTTACTATCGATGAAGATCGTGATGATCCGTAAAATATATGAAAAAATTCCAAACATGCTAGATCATTATTTAGCTCTATTGTTATGAAAAAATTCTAGGTACAGCAAAAACATCTGGAAAACTTGACAAACTCCAGATTTTGAGCAATTTATACATCGGACATACAACTGCTGCACGATTTTGAAGCTATTTCAAGAAATCGCCCCCTAATGCATATTCCCCAACAAAATCGGTCCAGTTAATTGATTTATAAAATTAAAACCTTAACCCAAACCATAACTTCAGTTCTAACAATTCTAACACGAACGCCAATCCTAAAAAACACAAACCCCAACCCTAAAAAACACGAACACCAACCCTAAAACTTAAAAATTAATAGTTGAGGTCGATTTCTCGGAACCGTTTGATGATTCATATATAAGAACTTTATATCGGTTGGGATATTTATATTATAGGATTCCATAGGTTTATCATATATAGGCTACTACATACATACATAGGCCTAGTATATTTTTACCTACATCATTAGGCCTACCCATATACAGAGAGAAAGAAAGCTAAACTGTCGTGTATGCAGACATACCGTTTCTCACGTTTATTATACAAGTTTACTATCTTTACATATTTGTAATTTCTTATCAGAGTCCAACTAAATCTTAAACATTTCATTCTTCGTCAACATTTCAGTCAAAATTTTATTTCTATATATATACTTTGAGAATAATACTAAACAAGTTTATTTTTGCTATATTAACTTCGCCTTCCCTCTAACCATCGCCGAATGCTATGACGAATAGATTTGTTTACATTATTTAGAATAAAAAAACTGTTAGAAAGCGTGATTAAGATTTATTGTGCGACAGGTCGTGAATTGATGGATTACCAAACAACAATGAGATACCTACACTGTACGACTACACCAAGAATCCGATTCACGAAACCAAATTAAGAATTGTATTGACTTAGGAAGAACTTAGGAAATTCCTCAGTATAAATTGCAATCTATAAAAATTTCTTAAGTCAAAGGTAAAAAAACTTTTAAAAACTTAGATTGTCTATGTAAAAATTTCTCTAATCTCTAAGTCAAATTCACTTACAATGTATAAACAAAACTTAACTATATAAATAAACTTGTGACAGAACTTAAAATCTTAGCATTTTCGTAATTTCTTCCACAGTATTATGTATATAGTGAACTGATTCACGGATTAGATAAATTTTGACTTTGGAAATTTTCTCAATCTTAAGAAATACTTGGCAAAAAAATTAGAAATTGTTTGAGAATCGGGTCCTATAGGACAACACCAGAGGTATTACTAGGCCCACGTAACAAATGAATATCAGCGCTTAAGAAAGCTGATGAATATAGAGTATAATGATTTCATTGTTAGAATAATTACAAGTGCAAGTGATATAATGCGAGGGAGGTTATTTGAGGGATTATCAGATAGACATGAATCACCTTAATGTTTTGCAGAAAATAATGTAAAGCGATCGTGCTCGAATGTGAATTTGAAAAAACTGAACAGATGCAACAAGGTTCTTCTGCAGAGGCTGTAAACGCCGAAATGTAATAGATTTTTTTTTATAAATTCAAAAAATGTAAAGGAATCAATGTAAACGTTATATTTATATACTCTTAGTTTCTTAGTCATCTTTGTTCTCTATTTGCACCCTTGTTTAATAATATGTATATTCGTATATAACCTATATTCCCGCATCTCAGAATTGTCAGGTACCTGACAACGCACGGTGCGTTATAAGTATGGAATACGAATACGAATTGACTACAACCTTTTTACATAATTTCAGCGTCATTTGAAGAAAGAATAACTGACTAATTTATCTCGTATATGAAATGAGAATAATTGAATACACTATAGCTCTTATATTATATATAATACGTGTAGGCTTAAATTGTTATTTAATTATTTAATGCTTTAACAATAACTTTTGTTACATGTTTCTTAACCTACTTATCGATCTAAGTATGAACAAACTCTTTAGACAATACAATATTATATATTATGGATTCAGGAAGATAACCTAAATCGTTTCTTAACAATTATTGCATATCAATAGTAATTGTAAGATTGATAACGAAAGGGAGGTCATGGCTTCATATATTGAACCATTTAATTGAATGCATTCTGGCCTGCTTAACTAAGCTGAAAAAATGGCAATGGAAGAGAGAAAATACTGAGTAAAGTAATATTACTCTCGCTTCATGTATAGCACAAGATACAGTACAATAAGAGAAGCGTCGTTTAATAACATAAGTGTATCGATTACCATACAATGTATTTCACACCAAAAATATGTCTTTGTCACGTATTGAGAGCTAAAAAACCGATAATCCGGCAATTTGTTCGATTTACTTCATGAGGTATAGTTCTGTGCATGTGTTGATATGCTTTGTATACTGGCATACTGCAGAGGTATTCAGTGTGAAATGTGACAAGTTTGTAAAGGTTTGATGTCAAAAGGCGATAAGCAGACGACGCCCTCGAATAGTATGTATTTTACACTGAAGACATAATTAACAGAATAATGCAACATATAATAAATACCGCATACCAGTAAATAATACTACCCTATGTTGTATTTCATTGCAAGATTGTAAAATTTTATTCAAGGAGAGTATGAGTAAAGAGTATCTTTCCGCCAGAAATTAAGAGCTGTTTGCGCCACAGGTTTTAATACAGTTGCATGGTTATTAATACGGTACTACGTATTATTTATAGCTGAGTATACATTGCATATCTTGGCTTTGTGGGAAGCGTTCATTGCATTTTATTGCAGGATCTGTTCGAAGGAAGTGTAATCCATGCAGGCAGCCATTGCAACATTTATTTACTAGAACAGAATCATCGGGTATTGAAACATGATTTAGATGTTAATAAAACGCTCAAGAATGGAATTAAAACAATACGAATGTATAGAAGCGGGCTGAATTATAAACAATTTCGTGTACTTGAGCTACATTATCATACAAAAGCATTATAATTTACCATCACTGCACATCTGATTGAAAATTTAAAACAAACCGAATATACAACATATAGGCTTAATATATGTATATATTATTATCATCGAAATTCAAATGTCATATAATTCGAGTTTCTGTACTATTGCTGTGCCTTTAATACGAGGTAATATGCATGCAAAACTATGAAAACAGTAAAGTATAAACAATAATATATTCCAAATACAAGTTTCACATAATTTCTCATAATTGTTTCTTGCTTAAAAGATCCCTCATTTTGATAAACAAGAGAATCGATACACTATACTTTGCTTAGTTACCTATAGTATACATTTTACGTATTGATCTTTTTCAAATCATTAGCGGTATGTTTTCAAAGAAAATATGATCTATAGCTAAATGCGCAATTCAGCTGCTAAATATATTGCTGGTGACTGCATTAAATTTTGAAAGATTTTTTCTTTCTTTATCTTACAATGTATGCTTGGTTTACCTGTAAAGCAGACTAAATTACTAAAAATATATTCACTCACAACTGTATTTATATACAAAGAGGTTCGCTAACCTCTGTATCCTACTTTGCTGCGAAATGCTCAGTATGGATCTACTTGATATTAGATAGGTTGTTATGATGACACGAGCTTCCGTGTGTACGCACATATGAGTACCACTTTAACGTCTCATGGAAAGTGACAGATTGCAAATTCCAGTGTTTTTGCGAATACAAGCAATGATTTGTTCAATTTTCGTCGCTGCTTTGCTCGATATTTTTCCTCGAAACTACAGTAAATTTCCTGTTTTTTGTTGGTTGTTAATTATGTGCAGAGAAACTGTGAATATAGAGCGATACGAAACTTCTTTATAAACTTCTTTATAAGTTTTACTTATTTTTGCAGTTTTATGTTTGATTTATTAGATTTGATACATTCAATTTTATCTAGAAATATATATTTGATATTTAGTATTGAAGCTGTTTTTCGAATCATTGCATCATTCAATCATTGATATCTAATAAAAAATTTATGATAATTATTAATAAAATAATAATCATAAAAACTTAATCTTTGAAACTTAATCTTTGAAAAGAGAGTATATAAAATAATGTACAACAATGCAATGCAGCATGCTTCACTCATGTTAAAACGAAATCTTGATCGGTTACTTGACAGCAGCTACTTGAATATGAAGTAGATTTATTTTATTAAAAGGTAGTCATTGAGATTAATATTGAAATTGTCAAGATTGTTAACTATAGACTGATATTATCATTACTAAGTTAAAACCTATTGAAAACATTACAGTACGATGAGATATTACATAAGCTAAAGCATGCCAAATACGTTTTACAAAACAAATATTTAAATTCACTGCTAAATTCAATTTACATGTTTGAATTCAACTTACAAGTTTTGCTAACTTCTGTTTAGACTAAATAAAAATACTACATGGGCACTAGTCACGCGATATTAAGATTGTTAGTATGGATTTACTGCTTAATATTGTTATAGAACTACTTTGGGAGGATGATCAGGAATGGATCACGATTTAAAATAAAGTTCTTCATATTTCAAAGAAAACAAGTAGACAACCAATTACATTGTCACTTAAAGTTAAGAATTTACCAATGCAATAAAATGAGGCTCAGACATGTGATATTTAAAACTCACTCGATGAAATCTCCCCAAGTAATCATGATTATCAGCTCGATATATTTTTCCTCTCTCATAAAAATAATATAAGAAATAGTAATTAGAATTCTAGCTTTTCATTCTAACGGGTATTATAAAACATACTAATTATCATCGTAGTTTTATCATAATAATTAAGATAATATTTCTAAGGGTTATTGGTCTTATCTTGTATAATATAAAATGCTCGTTTTCTAGAACTTTGCTTGTATAACGAAAATCGATATTCAAAGCGAGTTTAAGCGACCTCATATTTTAGAGTAAATATTCCATTTATGAGTCACGTGTGATAAGCAAAGCAATGAATTGTATCACTTGTAAATCAAACAAGATAGTCTTGTTGTTCGCTTTACGGCGAGATTTCAGCTTGTTATACCGAGAATTTATTGCCATATCCGACAATCATCTATCATAGCTATATATCATTTTGGAAAGGCTTGAAAAAGCAATTTACCAAATAACGATTTTACACTGAAAAATATTATGACTAGAGTATGTATAATTTGTATATATATTAAACAGTATATTTACTGTTTTTAATATTATGAAACATTCAATATTTCGTATATATAATTGATAAGCTAAAAAGTGAACAGAAAAGGATTTTTTTAATATGTAGGCTTTCAATGTTTAATAAAGCTTCAAAATGACCAGATATGAAAATATTTACTGATTGTTTACAAAATAAATTCTAGATATAAACAACGCTAACGAATAAAAACAAATTTGTTGAAATCATAACAGCTGAATAAATATGATTTATAATGCCATCTAAAACCTGCACCATTTTGATAAAATTGAGAAAGACAAGCAAATGATTAATTTATCGTTTAATAACATCAATTTTGGTAAATGTTTATTTAAATTAAAGTTTCGATCACATACTATTTGTAAGCAACATGCAATGAGTGAAAATTTAACATAGACGATATTCTATTATTATTATGATACAATTACAACATTGTTGCAATAAAACTACAACATTATTACGATGATATTATTGCTATTAGTTATATTAAATTAAAGTATATATTATATTGTAGTATTGTTACATATAACATAATCCATATCAACCCTAATTTAAAAAACAGTTTTTGACCTATTGAAGCATTGATCACTGTTTCTTGGGCTGGAAGTGAAATTTATTTATGGCTAGCTGATAGATCAAATACAATAAAACTCCAAAGCAAATATATTTTTTGGACTTTGATCTCCAAACGGAAAGTCAAAAACACTTAAATAGATATTGTATAATAAAATAGTTTAGGATATGCGTTGTTTTTCATTCCACGAAAATATTATTGCCATAATAAATACAATATTGTTTATAAAAGTATAAAACTTTCACGGTTAATGTTGTGTTTCTATGCATATAAAAACTCATGAATTAGCAAGGCCTGCAACTCGGAGTTTATATTTTTCAAGTTGAAAATAGAAAATTAAAAACAATAAAATTAGAATTTATAAGGAAATCAAGTTTAAACTCACTGCACTGTAGATAAAAGTTTTCCTCGAATTGATTTCGATTCAAATTTCTTTTGTCAAATGATTTTTTTTCTCAGTCTGAAATATTATATCGTCTCGGAAGCAAACGTCAGAAATCAACAATCAGAAACTTAATGATTAAAAAGAGTCACTTTCTCAAAGTTTTCATCTAAATTAACGCAATATAACTGCCTGTCAGTGAGTTCTACGAATTAAATAATCGTTCGAAAAGTCTATTCGATTTTTGTAATAACAATTCATTCATAATTCCATACAAATGTATCACAAATTGGTAAGAAACTCTAAAAAGCAATCTGAAACAAATAACAGTATTCGGTTATTGTTATTATTATCGCGCAATCAATGTAAAAAGATTATCAGGCTTCTCTGAAATTATTCCGGGTATTCTATTTCTAGATAATTAATTATTATATTTAAAAAATATTTTAAAATACATGAAACACACATTTGGCTAAATTATAATTTTGAACTTAAATTAGAACTGAATGTTAAAAAACCTTAGAAAGATTGTAGAGTTTTTCTAGTCTTATCACTTTAATTAAAATAGCTGTTATAAATTGGAATATCTCAAACTAATTTCAACTAAAATCTTGAAAATAAGGGCTCATTTAAAAATAAAATAACTTAATGCTCGCAAAATATAATTTGATAAAAAGTTCATTCAATTATGATAATATAATTAAATTAAAATTCTAATGGCATATATTCAACTAATTTACACTTTTCGATGCTAAAATTTACACAACCTATTTACTTCTAAAAAACTGTTTTTACTTTAAAAGTCAACTGTATCATTGGTCTACTATTATATTGTTCTTTTCCGTTTTATTACCTCACAATATGCTCAACTATTTTCAAAACACATAGTCTGAACCTATTTTCGCTCTACCTACTGTAACCTCTCGGAAACTAGACAACAGCCAACTATGTTTTGCGAGCAAAAAACACAACCTGGACTCAGTGTAAAGTGTTTAGGCCAAACATCTCTAGATACACGCATAGCGAGACTGATCGCAAAGGCAATGTGTACATTGCTACTTAGGAAAGTAGGCCGCTTACTTCATAGCGCGCACACGCGAATCGGGCCAAAATACAGTGTTCAATCAATGTTTTTGCTGCCCCAATTTAGGATTATATCGCAATATTATAAATATATTGTGAATTTGATTTGTAAAATGTGTGCTATAACATAAACAACGTTCTCTAGCATCTTCTGTATTTGTGTATGTAGACAATTTGACATAGTCTAGTATATATGGTTTCATTAAGGTAGTCAATGGACATTATTACAGTGATACCCGTCATTCGTTGCTCGGATCAATGCGTATTTAATTTTAAATAAAATATTGTATGATGTGATAAAGGATGGAAAAAGCTTGTTTTTTATGGAAAAAAGAGTATCAGAGGTTTCTTCTATTCTGGAATCAAGTTTTAATAACCGAGAATGGTTCACAACGTATTGTGGTAAAGATTGATACCTTGCATCTTGCAAATCCGGCATAATAAATTACTCCTCAAAGAGTAAAGACCAGAAACTCATAAGTTTTCTGGTTTTTACTCTACTTTTCATATGGTATTGCAAGATAGCTGATTATTGCGAATCACAGTTATCTAATATTTGATAATTTCGATGTGGATATATATTCCAACTAGATATTACTTTATTGCTTAGTTATTATGTGAGACAGTCTATAGTATCAAAAGCAGAATCAACGATTTCAACAATATTTTACAAAGTTAGGTTATAGCTATAGATCGTTAGAGCTAAACATACCAATATTAGATATATTAGGCCTATAATGAACAGATTTCGTTCAATTTAAGAAACCCACGAAAACAAGATAAATAGGTTCCGAAACATAGCCTACTTTTGAAGTTACACATGCTGAAAGCTTATAAGGAAAGGATTAGGACATCCTGCTATTTGAAAGTAAGCAAGCGTTTTATGGGAACATTAAAATGAAAGACCCGAAAGCTTTCGTTGTGAGTTCGATGAGTCCAATCCATGAAGGAGAGCGCTGCTGGTCGTCCTGCAGCTCGTCGTAAAATATCGAACCAAATTAGAGTGAAGAGAATCGATCGAAGCATGGAGATGAGTAGCTGCCGATAGCTATTTGCTGCGAATGCGAGAAGGCTTGAAAATCTAATTTAAATTTAGTTGTCAACTTATAACGTTAGGTATTTGGCACATACCAGCAATCCACGAGTGCCAAAGGTTAAGACAAGGATTACATTGAAAAGCTACATTTAAGTGAATTTAGTTGAATGTAGGTTAAGTTGAAACTGAGTATAAATAAAACATAAAGATCCAATAAAATATCCAATAAAACAACGATTTTGACTTAATATTACTTCATAATATTATTCACATATCAGCAGACAAATAATATTATATGCAATAATATATATGAATTAGTGATTCCTGGGGGTTCAACCCTAAGAAATCTGATTCTCTTCATTTGCGGTCATATTCCCGAAAGTGGTGGCAACACAACATTTGTCATCATTTTAAATTCTAAATTAAACTAATAAGTTTTACATATTGCTGAAAAACGCTCTCAACAAAACTTGAATTGTAATGAAAGGTGATCACTCTCCCTGGTTCTTCTCTTTCTAAACTTCCACTTGTGGCTGAATCTCTTCTGCAGCTTTGTCGCAAAATATCAGAGCGATGACCGATGACTGAAGAAGGAATGATGAAAAGACAGATGAGGACTAAAGGAAGGGGTCCTTGGTACATAATTATTGTCATCGTTGTTCTGAATTATAACAAAATCCAAATATTGGACGGTATACAGAGAATCTAGAGCAAATCCAGGAAGAAATCAATGATTGCCTTCTCATGCACATTGATTTGATATGGGATATATAGGGATTTCGAACTTGGGAGCGTTTCTTTCGATTTCTGAATTAGGGAAGAATGAATTATTTATTATTTTAATGTAAAAATACCTCAGCAGATAAAAATTAACGGTTCTATTTGACCAATACAGATCATAATTTTTGAGTTTCCAATATTTTCAAAATGTTACTACGGGACACACACGATAGTCACATATAGACAGTGCATTTATATTAATAAGTTACTAACAAACTATTGAATACAATTTTTTATGGCTGAGCTCATAAAAGTTGCTATATAGACAAATAAGCTTATGCTAATATGTGATAGAGATTATGCAGTGAATAATTTGAAATAAGTTATGTAAATGAAAATACCATAAAAGACATACTCTCAAAATTATTGGTTGCCTACAGTTTATATCATAGTACTAACTGTCAAACTGATTTAAGTATTAACTTATTGATTTATTGTCCTAGAAAATATAAAACATTGCAAGCACAGACTCAGAGTACTTCAGATTTTAATCGATTATTATCAAATAAGAAAATAGATAATTTTGTCGCATAATACGTGTTTGAGCGAAGTTCTTTAAGTCTTTAAGGGCCACATAACACTTGAATTCTTTATTAATAAGTCGGAAAATAACCTCGACGAAACTTTTCAAGCCTTTCAAAGAATATATTGAACAGTTCTAGTGTTTTCTATCATAAATTACGCATATTCGATTAAAGAGAATTTGTAATTTAACAGTAACATTTGAAACATTACATGTACAGATGAACTTAAACTTCATGAATTTAATGAATTTAATGAACTTGATGAATTTAAATTTCATGTGTTATTAGTGATCAAACTTTCTTCAAAGTAAATTAAAGCCATAGTTTTGTTGATAAAGTGTTATTGATATGATATTAGTGTTATTGAATATAATGATAAAGTGTTAGTGGTTATTGTAAATATTTTTGTTCAGATACCTTCAGAATATTTGCTATAAGCCAAGTATTCTGTGATTTCAGATAATTTAGCTAAACGTCAAAGGCTAGAATCCTAGTGTCGTCTAAAATCATATAATCTATCTCTTTCATACTTTCTCCTAATTTCTCTAATTCGAGCTTAATTTTCACATTGTTGTCTCATTGTAATTTTTCTCTACCCAATTATCACTAAATTTCTCTCTATTCTCTCTACCTCTAATTTACTCACCACAGTCTTATTTCTGCTTCTCTTTCCTTCCTCCTCCCCTCCAATCAAATCAGAATATTTTACTAAGATGTGGGTCACACGCGTACAAAATCATCAGATCGACCTAAAAATTAGCCACTAAATAATACGGCAGCCAGACGTGTGCACAATATGCAGACATTAAATTTTACACCGCCCTATTAAATCCAAACTACAAGTTTAAAATAAAATCAACTTTCCAGAGAAAGTGGCGTCCTGTCGACAAAAGCAGCACCCCGACAAAACGGCCCCGAGTGCATCTCACAAAACGGCCCTGTCAATTCATTTAATAACCATAACCTTAACCAACTCTAAACTTAACCCAAACCCTCGCACTAGCCCTAACTCAAATAGTAATTATTCCTTACTTGTTATTTTAACCCTAACAAAACCATAAAATTAGGTCTGGGAAAAAAAATATATAAAATTAACCTAATAGTCTGGGCCTGTTTATTGGGGTCGTTTTGATAAATCATGAGTTACTAACTGTATTATTAACCCTATAGCTATAGAATTAGAGATTGAAGTTAGACAATTAGTCTACTCTAATCATTAATACTAATTTAGAAATTAATATCTGACAAAAATAGGCTTTTGAATTTGAGAAGTTGATGTAAAATGTTATGTTCGCGTAGCTCGTGAATCAAAATAAAGTGTTCATAACATTTTTATGTGCATAAGACAAAGACGTTGCACGCAAATGTCCTGCAGGTTATTTGTGTGTATCATTGTATTTCATGATATAACATTTTGTCAATGTATTCTGCTGAGAGTTGTGTGAAAAAATGCACTCGGGCTTATGTAATTTTATAAATCCAGGTTTTCGGATATTGTACACATATTGTTGGTTTTGCGTTTTTTCTCAACTCAAACATTTTATGTTATTTGGTATATTCGTTATAATATTGTTCGTTATAATTGTTCCAATAAATTGTTCGTTATAATAGACGTAAGAATATTAAGTTAATATAGTATATTAACTTAATATTCTTGCGTCTATTATAAAATATGCAGTAAGAAAATCGATTAATATATTAAATATATTAATTGATTTTCTTACTGCATATTTTATATGATTGCACCGTGATGAATTTAAGGTCTGCACTAGAAGCTTAGACCAGCAGTTGCATCCAGTTTTCTTTTCAATATAGGCCTGCAGTATATAACTTTCAATTCAACAGAAGAGACAAAGAAATGACGTTGTTAGGTAATCTAACAATATTATTTCTTCATTTCTTCTATTTTGCTAATTATATTGAATTTAGTGTGCAATGTTTAATGATTGCCTGATTACTAATTAACAGGAAAATAAATTAAGCAAATAACTAACAATGAGTGCACTTGCGTTAGTATCAAGCACTAAAAAATAAACAAATTCGTGTTTTGAATTTGTTTTGAACATGCCTAACGTTAAAATGTTGTTATTTGTTATGCCTTACAAAAAAATTCCGTCAATAAAATGCAAAGTTTTCTTTTGTGTGCCCTAAGTATAGTTGTTTACTCCATGTTTTTCAATTTGGCTCGTCTGCTTTTCATTCATTGATACCCAGTAAAAAAATAATAAAGTTTTGGAGTAGCCCGAGCGCTCCGTTATTGCTCAATAAAACCTGCAATCTCAATACACTGCTGTTGAATGTTGAAGTCAAACAACATTATTTTCTATTTGGTTTCTACAAGCCACAGGGTACCGTATACGAAATTTGCTATAGCAAGATTTAGGGTTGCTGTTGTATATTACCCGTGTCGTAAATGTTGGACTGCAATGGAAAGAGTGGACGGAAAGCAGTTAAAGTGTTGTACTCAGGAAGACGATGATAATTGGCCGAACTGTGGAGATGCATTAAAACGAAGGATGAGTTCAATAAATGCGAGAATCGCTACTTATTTGGGTAATTGTTTCGAGAAGCAGCGATTTAAACTCACTACTCGAAATATATGAAGCAGCAAGATTTAGAATTTTTAAAGATCCAAGATTCAAATCGTGAAGCCATAATGAGCGTTTTAAGTCTATAATGAAATATGGGCTTTTATTATACATTTTATACTCAAGTATAGACTAGTACTAGTAGGCAATTACATATACAGTATATTTGCATCACAACTTAATAAATTCAATTTATAAAACATTATATAGTTAATCGTAGATTTCGTTATGACAAGAGCAACATATACTGTATATTTTGTGATAGAAGGTATATAAAATTCGATAATATAAGATAACATATTATATATGACAAACAATCTTAATATTTTGTTCAGATTACTAATGTACAAACTTTGTCAATAAAGAACTTCTTTACGATTCAATTAAAAAATACCTGTATAATATAGAGAAAAAGGGAAATAATTAAAAGCATCCATAAATCCTTTGTTATTGTTTTAACGTCTAGTTGCGTGATGTTTTGTAGCGGGACAATGATCTCCAAAACCTCATGTTTTTTGTATTACGTGAGATTTATAAATCATCTAATAATAATTAATTCGTGAACTTATAAGAAATATATGTACGAAATGTTATATTAAAGTCATAATATATCACGACATAGTGTCTCGGTATTAAAACGTAATAAAGAAAATAAATTACAAAAGGAGTAACAAATTTGAAATGAAAAAATAGAATTTAAGAAAAGCATCGTTTAATAGTTTATGTTTTGCCTATAATTTTTTGATGGTACTTTGTGAGCAAAATTTCAAACTCATTGTGACTATCTAAAAAGAAAATGAGTTGAAAAGAGATTGAAAAAACAGAACCTTTCTAAATACTTAAACATTTTAAAATTAATCTCAAATAAATAACCACCTAAAATGACACAATGTATTTGTTTCTGTAATATTTTGTGAAAGGAAACGGGAATCAATGAACTCTTCCATAAATTGAACATATAAAATGAAAACTTGTAGCATTTCGGAACGGGTACCTCTCCTGTCTTCTTAATCCATCTCCCAATATACTAGTAAAATTGTCAATTGGCTACTTTTGCATTTTAATTGTATTTTTTTATTGCACACAGTTGTATGCCTTGGTTTCATACATCTAAGTACATAATATGACAAACTGCCAAACCTCTATAGTACATTTACACATAGAATTCAAAAAAACAGTCAATTCTTATTTCGCAATCTGGCATAATATGATTCACGATGAACTGACATTTGTTTACTTTATATCACGTGATAAGACTCTTCAGCCAATCACGAATACCGCAAACAGTGCAGATGTAAACATTGACGAGATGCGTTCATTGAAAACGTCCCGCGGAAAATAGATATTTGTTCTCAACAGAGGCTCTCTCTCTGTTATTCTTTGTCTGATGCTGATTCGGTTTATCCGAATCCGATTAGTATCATAGACTTCATATGATATCACGTTTCGTATTTTTTTACAATCTTCAAAGTAAATGCATTGTGTCTTAGTTTAAAGTGGGTCAGTACTCTTCGACATATTAATATGCTTGGATTTATCACGGATCCAGAAGCTGTTCGGATCAATTTGATAGAGCCTTAACGCGTTTTATAAATTACGTATATTCTCATTTGTTTTCCTAAATTATACAAATTCAATGATTCTCTGTCATTTTTTAAATTCTGTATACAGTGCGAGTAACGGATATAAAACCATGTACGTTTTTCATAAGCTGACTTACTTAACCGTATACATATAGCAATTTATAATACAACATGTTTTTATCAATTCATTTGTACACAGAAGGGTAAACACTTCCTTTAAATGGTATATTAAGACGTTGTTGTATTTTCATATTGAGTACCTTTTTGCAATTATAAAAGCTGCAAAAACAGATCTTCTGTTAATCACAATAAATATTGTTTCTTAAACAAATAACAATATGAAAATAGTAAATCAATGAACATAACCTATACGTTTTAATTTTCATTCTAAATCGAGTCTTAGTTGAATAAGTTCAGAGCATGCGATCGAGCTATAATCATAAAAACGCGCCACCAACCAATTCACTCGGGCAACGAATGTAAACAAACGCTCAAAATGTCGTCAGCTTGGCAATCTGCCAGTATTTGCTTTGCTTTTTAGTGCAAAACATGTTTCTATTCATAGTCCGCGACGCATCGTTTTCAAAATAAAAACAGAATATTATGTCTGAACAACAAAGAAATAACATGTAGATATTTTTGTGTGAAAATGTTTAGAAATTACTAAGTAAAATTATAACAAATAGGTCATTGATTGGAAGGACATTTTGCAATCTCACGTTCCATCGAATTTTGATTAGAACATTTTCGTTTCTAAAACTTAATTCTGATATTATAATTTGTCATATTGTGTATAGTATGGTACTATTTTCACTCAATATGTAAACTGAACATTTACAATGGTTGGCGATTAAAATACGATTAATTATTTCAGGCCTAACTATAGTAGGGCCCACTATTATCACTAGTCTTCTTATTCTGTGATTATTTAGACATATAATAATTGTAAACCTGTCCCTATTATTATTCACAATTTGTCTTACTTTATTTATTTACTTTTATTTATTTTATTGTAAGTTGACTGTTAGTTTATTTACACCTTCCAACCGCTCGATTAATTCTAGAATATTTTATATGCATTAATATCCGCGCGCATTTCTATCCAAATTTTTATTCCCAGCAATAATGTTCGATTTTTGTTGTCAATTCATCGCATATTTTGCATAGTAATCAGCAAAAAATAAATAACAAAAAGCAGCAATCACTAGATCTATATTCAAAATTGTGACAACAGTATTGATCAATATGTTTGTATACTTTTCATTATTTGGAAAAAACTGAACCATGGTACAGGTAAACAGATGTTTTACATACCCTACTTGTTGCATAGTTTACAAAAATTATACACACGTGGATCTTTTTTATTTGGTATTTCCATTTTGTGATCAATTTTTACTCAATTCATTTTTCAGCTGATCATGGGCATTATTTCATGAATTTGAATTAGCAGTGGCGGATCCATAGGGGGGGCGATGGGGGCGATCGCTCCCCCCTACAAGTTGTCAAAAAATTTTTTTGCAGCCTTATCCCATGTGATGATGTTAGAGGACTGCATATTGATGCATATCAGCACACTGGGGTAGCATAGTATAGCAAATAAGTTAGCGATGCAAATTTGACTCGGTACGCGGTAACGGGTGAAACAAGTGTTATGAAGAAAAAAAAATCAATCGCCCCTCCCTACTGGATGGCCTGGATCCGCCACTGTGAATTAGCCTTATAGCTGTTCATTTAATAAGATTCTTTTATAAAGACTGAGAATTTTTAATATTTTTTGAAATAAATATACAGAACAAATGAGAGAAAAAAAGTAAAAAAGTAATTTTAGAAGATTCTTTTTAGAAGACGACAATTTCTTCTCATTACAGACTTTCTTTTAGCGAAGAAATTATTTCTTTTATCTGCTTTCTCGCAAGTTTCTTTTCGCTTTTATTCTTTGTTTACTTTATCAGTTTTATTCTTGTTTTATTTCTTGTACGCAATTTCAGTACAACAGAATGTAATAGTTGTTATTACTCCTTTATTCTCTTATACTTATTAAATCTTGTAAAAAACTTTCTGCTATTTTCTTCTTTTGATATAGTTTTCAATTTCAGTTACAGTTTTTTTCTTTTTTTTGTGTCGGGGGGGGGGGGGTTGTAAAAAAGATGCAGCAACATGTCGATTTTTACGGTTAATTTGGCGGCAGATTCGACGAAAGAAATTTCATTAGAATATCGACAAATGCAATAAGAAAAGAAAAAGAATGATTTTTGCAGAAATCATTCTTTATTTTATTGACCGAATATTGTCAGCTGTTGTGAGACATCAGTTTCTAACAAGCTCCACCTCTTTAGCCCAGAATCCTATCTGCCGAAATCAATATTGATTTGTTAATTAGACATTTAAGCAGTTAATTACATTATTCTAATTAGAGTTAGAATTAAGTTCTAGGTTACGTTTAAATTAATTCAGGGTTACAATGAGGGTTAGAGTTGTTGTTAGATAATTGTATAGAATTAACTTGCGAATAATCTATGGGGAGGAACTTGCTATACAGAAGCCTTGCTGTAGAGTTTGTTTGTAATTAGAAAAACAATGAATTATATGAATTTATTGCTTTTATGTCCACTCTTGTTTCTCTTTCTACTTCCTGTCGGCCATCTTTAAATTCAATGACGCGTGAACACGTGACTTATTTCGACCAATCAGATCGATTTCTTATTCGATTGTTCATCTCTCGTATCACGCGCTCGATTCTCGGCTCTGTCGATTTAAAGTCACATCAGCACAAATAGTCGTCGATTTAAAGTCACATCAGCACAGAAAGTCTATTTACTGACGCGCTATGAATTGTCTTTGCAGAATCAAGTGATGAGTGAACGATTGACTCTTAATACTACTGGATATATTTCTCTAACTTGCTGCACCTTTTAGCAATACTCAAAGATAATTTTGATTATATTTAATTAATTTAACGACTTGAAAAGCACTTACATTCGAAGCATATGTTATATCATCACTAAAACAAATGCTTTGGATTTGTCCTTCTCCTTTGACGTGTGTTTTACGTCGTGTTTGTCCCTCCGTGTACGCTTATTATGCCTCTCCCGGAGGACTTTGAAAATGTCGCCCAGTAATTGAACGATATGGTCGCTCTAATTTGATTATGCATCCGCTTGATCTCATTTATTTCTACCCAGCGAATCGTACGATCATTGTTGAGCAAACGTATTGAAATAGAGAATTCAGCTCTAGTTCAAGTGTCTGCGGATTCAACTTTCGCAGTTTAATTCTCTTGATGTTACAAAAAAACAAGAAAAGTTTTTTTTTGCAATTTACAAAGAAAATAAACTTAATTCAGTTCGTCCCACAGTCGAGGCAGATCAGGGCGGGATTACTGATCGGTGGGCGGAGGGGATTAGCCCGTAATATAATAAGATTTCGTAGAGAAAAGTTTAAGAGATTATCGCTAAACTATGATCGATTTCTTTCGAAATTTTAGAATTTAAGAAAAAATTGATTGAGTTTTCAATCTTTTTTTAACTCGAAGAATGTCAGGTTTATATTTGATAAATATGTAGCCACATAATATTATATTAGTCGTTAATTTTTGAAAGTGTAGACCTACAATTTATCACAGAGATAGAGGGTGGGGGGGGTTTATCTCAAATCTGATTACCTTTTTCATCTTTTAAAATAATTCTTTTCTTGTTTCTAGTAGACGTTACAAGCAGCCTAAAGACCACAGCCAATCAGAGGGGTTTGTGAGATCAAATTTAGGTCAAGCCCCGCCCATTGACGAATACCATGGCAACTCAGCGAACGTGTCCCGCCTACTCAACTCATTACTAAGAGGTTATGATAAGAGGCTCCGCCCCAACTATAAGGGTATTTGTTTAATTATACTGGTTGCAACTTTCATTTTTCTGCTTGAGTACCAAGTGAATTTTAGTCTAGAAAAAATACATTATAAAAATTTATGGCCTAATAATCCATAGTTTTTTATCTTAGTTGTTTTATCTCGTCTTTATCTACCTAATATTATGAAAATAAGTTAGAATAATAAGTAGAAAAATGCGCTGAATGAGATATACTTTGTAAAACTATCTGATGTGCGTTTATTTTTGACCTAAGTGTAAAGTTATAACGCGCTGTATTGGCTTTATTTTGTATAGAATGAGCTCAGCGGGTTATATATTGTAAGCTGAGATATTATAGGCCAAAGTTCTGTAAAAATCATCTTTGAAAGGGGTCAAAGAACTCAATCTTTTTTTAGATAAATTTTAAACCTATTCAACTTGAAAATAAAATATTGTGTGTATTTAAATTTTGTTAACTTAACAAAAACGTAACAAATATTACATTTTTATGAGAGGGGGTAATCTCCCTACCCCCCTCCCACTCCCCCCATAAAAATTTAATTATGAATTCATATATACAGTTGTTGAATTTGAAGGAAAACGAAAAAAATGATAAAGAACAAAAATCTTCTTTCGCGTTCATCAAATCAGTGTGGGGGAAATTTGATTAAAAACTTTTTATCTCAATTCAGAAAGGACTCCATAGTCCACCTTAAATAAGGCGACAGCGATATTTGAAAATACACGAACTTCAGACTCAGTTTCTTCTGGTTATGAAATCATATTCACAACATAAGTATTTAGGTTCGAGTCGTATACGTGATTCTAAATATTTGGCCTACTTGCTGCGCCCTTGAGCAATTAATATAAATTAATTTGTTTGTTATATTCAGGTGAACCAGTTGCAGTGAATGTTAACATGCTTGTGTGCAGTGTTAGCTCTATATCTGAAGTCAATATGGTTAGCATATTTTTTTATTTGAGGGGGGCATTGGGCCTTAGGGGCTCCCACCCCTCCCTTTCAATAGAATTATTTTTATATTTATTTCTTACTTTTATTATCTTATGTAAAGAATCCCAATTTTGTGACTAATGAAATAAAAATTAAGAGATTCAACGCCCCCCAGCCCTCCATCACATTAGACGGGGCGGGGGGGGGGAGTTTTTTTTAGTGTGCCCCCTCTCCCCATCCCTTCCCTTTTCTATTCTAATAATTAGAATGTAAATCATTTACATATTTCCAACTTTTATCCTACTATTTAAAAACCCAAATAATTTATAATTTCTTTCTATTTTTTGATTTATAAATTTAATTCAAATATTTTAAAATAAATTTTCCCCCCGTTTTTCGCTCAGGATTTCACTCTGGATTTCTACTTCCGGCAGCACTGGGTTGACCCCCGTCTGGGGTTCACAACCCTCGAGGACGAGCTGTGTATCAGTAATGAAATGTTGGGCGAGATCTGGTGGCCAGACACTTTCTTTGCCACAGCCAAATCAGCGCACTTCCATACAGCAACCACACACAATGCATTCCTTCGCATCAAACCTAATGGGTTCATCACCCTTAGCTTGAGGTAGTTTTTGTACGGGGGGGGGGGGGGGGGGGGGTGATTTTGTGGGGG
>JAQIXG010001356.1:0-22662 GCA_034700105.1 Oconnorella tubifera
GAAGTGTAGCCATTCCAAACTGATGTTTTTATCCACTCCATTTTGTTTTTATCAAAACCTTGAGAATGAAGTACCAAGGTAATTAAAAAATTTAAAAAAAATAAAAAAATAATAATAATAATAATAATAATAATAATGTATGTAAAACATTCTCAACCTTGACATCAAGCTACTATTGATAAGATTTTTTATAAGATTTAATGCGGTATATTTAAATATGAATGATCTCTCAATAACTTTCAAACATTCGTGCTAATTGGAGACTGTACAATTTTAAAGGATAGCTCTCCGGGGACCGATATTTTCAGTTTATGTGACGGGGGGGAGGGGGGTGTTAACAATAGTGCAATATTTAATAAAATAGTAAAGGGCTAAAGCATCTTGATAAATATTTTTCGCGATGCATTATTTTCACTGCTGCTACGATTTAAGTATTTTTTTATGTTAAAGTTATTTGCAGCAATATAAATATGATCTTATGTTTTAATTTCGTGTAATTTTCGTTTTACTTTACATTTGATATAATATCATGTCGATTGATTTATTAAGGAAATTTGGTTTAGTAACTTTTCTCCATTTTTGGGCCTCTTTTTCCCCTTTGGAAAAATATACGAGACAAATTACCCGAGCCAAATTATTTCACCCCCCACCCCCCTCCTTCGATACGACTCAAAAATACTTTCTTTACTAAAGTACAACGCATGATACCGAGTCACTTTGTTACTAATAAAGCATGTTGACTGCACCTGACGACATTTATAAATACTTAAATATTTGAGACTAGGCACTACATACGTGCAGAAATGTTCTGTAGTTATTTCTATTGATAGTATTACATACAATGAATGTAGTTATTTATATTAATCCAATGTATTCAAGTAGCGTCCTTTTGATTGGCTATAACGTAGGCGCGTCTGTTGTTGGCTCTCTGTTATTGGCTAGAAAAAGACACACCTGAATTTTGCAAGCGACATTTGTTATTTATGAAGCGTAACATTGGAATGCCATTCGTCTTAAATTCATTTTCTTCTGCTGCCGTAGAAATTTTCTGCGGAGAATCCCTACTATCATGTCCGCCCCCCACCCCCAATATATTTAACTTTTTGATGTTGGTGTAGTTTATATTTCTTATTTTTTACTGTGAAATGATGCTACGAGTTTTATTTTTGATCAAATTTAAGGTGAAAAGCATTGCGAAAATTTTAGATCTTTTCTTCATTAGAAATTAAAATGATGATAAATTTTGGCCATACATTTGGCGTTTTAACCAAATATATAATAAATTAATATATTTAACCTATATATAATATATTATATAAATATAACTTTACATTTATAAAACTTGTTTACGCAGCGGTTTCTAGTGAAAGTTTGAATGAGATATGGCGCTTTGTTCGAATATTTTCAATAGCAACAAATAATGCACTTAGTCGTAAAACTGTACATTTGAAGCAGTAAAAAGAATTGAAGTTCAATAAAGGTGAACTTTATCGTCATATACACGTAATTAAAGTTAGTTATAATGAATTTGAATTAACAGGGGATAAAAAAAACTAAGAGTAATGTGAACTAGGAGTCCACTTATTCATTTTTTAGTACTTCTTGAAAAGTAAAATAGTTACTGTAACAGAAAAATGCATTTACATATTATCTGTTACAATTGGTTTGCTATTAGATTAAATGATAGTAGGCTAAATAAACTTACAATGATGATCATTTATAAGATATTTTATATAATTGTCGTATAATGTGAATTCAAATCAAAATCAAATCACAAATTGTTGGACAAGTAGCTAAAAAGGCCTCGGGCTTCAGACTTCAAGCTTAGTTTTATAGCTAAGTTGAATTTAGTCTAAGCAATTTTTTTAAATCGTTCTGGGGTCTTTAGCCCAGCTCACCCCACTGGTTTTGCTATTGCACCAACGCATGGATATGCTTAATTATTGTGCATTCAAATTTAATCAAACATGACTTAAATACAAATAAGATATAAGTGACAGTATCTTAAATTATAACTACACACAAAAATGATCACTGTATTTAGCAAGGTTCTAGGACGTTTCGTCAAAGGACGATTCGTTAACGGACTGTTCGTCAAGGACTATTTTTATAACGAACGATTCTTATAAACACTAACCCTAACCCTAACTCTACCCTAACCTTAATCCTAACCCTAACCCTAAACCTAACGCATATCCTTGAAGTCCGTTGACGAATCGTCCTTCGACGAAACGTCCGCCTACCTTTTAACAAATAGTTAAAAATGTTATCTTGAAAATCACCCCTTAATTGAAATTTTGCTAGTCGCCAATTTATGTGATCTCATCTATAGCCTTGCTGGCCATATGTAGAATGCTGCCTTTTAGAATCATCGCTGTCATTAGCATAATAAATACAGCACATATATAATTTCAAACTAAGATTCAACTTAATTTTTGCAGCAGCTGCCTGCAAATAACAACAACATCGCGTAAACTTTAATACGCATATAAATTATAAATTAGAACATTTATTTTTTACTTATTTAGTCCATAATTTCTTCATCTTTTTGACGCTTTTCTAGTTTTTACAAGCGGAATAAATAAATTGACTAGATGAACGGATAGATAATTTGAAAAAAAGTTTAACAGTTTATTATTTGATATTTTTAACCGTAGATTTTATATCTTTTATTCGATTTTGAACTAGCCGCAATCTGTATGCTAGTTATCAAGCAAATGAATTTCATCGTAAAATAATCGAACGAGTTAACTGACCAGTTAAACGCGCAGATATTTTTCGCGATATTTCGATACGATTGCATTGAACTGAAATCGTGAATCGATAAGCTGATATCGCGATAAGTGAAAAAAACAGCAAATTGTTGCATCTTTTCGCAAATAAGAAAACTGTTGATCATTCGGAGAGACTCGCTGTAGGGTTACTCATTGAAAGAAGTTGATTAACTTTTTGAACATCTATTTTAAAATTTAGAATTAACAAACCACGTTGTCTAAGTTTTTGAAATTTTTTAAGTACTATTGAATCAATCAGATTAATATGAAAAATCATTTAATACTGATAGCATTATTTGATTTCTGAAGTCGATAATAGGTAGTCTTTATGATAATGCAGAGGTTACAACTGAATCCAGTGTCTTAGCCATTATTTCATTAAAGGGGGAGGGGTGCATTATTTCATTAAAGGGGGAGGGGTGTCTAAATAATGAAATTATACAAAAATAGGTTATAATTTTTATAATAGGTTATAGCTTTTAATCTCAACAGCAAAAAATCGCAAAGTTATCACTTGTGAGGGGGGGGGGGGCTAAATGTTTACTGCTTGACAATAATTTTTTACATTATAGACAGACACAGTATTATCAACAATGCAGTGTTTACGAGGCACTCTTTTGTGCGATCTACGTCATTGCGCAGACGTTGCGGCCCCGACTATGATAAGAATGACGTCACGACTAGCTAACCAATCACAGCGCGTGACGTCGTATATATCAGGCCAATCACAACGCAGTTTGAGCGTGTCTTCTGTTTTGTTATCACAACGAGATGCAATGGACACAAAACCGAGGATTCTCATTACCGGTTATTATTATATTTCTTATTTAGTTTATCAATTATTATTATATGTAGAAATAGTTGTAAATTATTTAATTATAAAGTTGAATATTATATAAAGTTTAATATTAAATGAGTTGAATATTGAATAAAGTTGAATATTGAAGTTGAATAATGTTAAATATTGTTGTTGTTGTTTGTTTTATTTTTGGAAAATCAAAATTATCCAAATGTTGGCTTAGTCAAATAAAACTGTAAACCCATTCAACTCACATAATAATAAAATGCTAATTGTTTGATAAAATATATTTAGAAACAGAAAGTACTTTTCTCATCTCATATAATTTTTGTACACTAATCGATTCTATTAATCCTATTTTAGCTTCATCATATATTAATATCTGTACTTTAGTTTTGTATTATATCATTCGATTACTAATGAATTTGATGAATCATAAATTAGCAGAAGGATCATAATAACAGTATTGCTATCGTGGCTAATATAAATAGTCAAGATAAAGTTTATATAACTTGGCAAACAATCATAAAAGTTGAATGAAATTGTAATTACACACTAAATAATGTCATTTATAATCCATTTCGTTGTAACATACTTTCAACTTGGTAATATTTTACCAACACTCGAGTGCAATTCTTACAAGTTCTTAGATACTTGTCACGATAGAACTTTCACATATTAATGAATTGTTTTATAAAGTAGTAACTTAATTTATAAGTTTTTAATTCGTTCAAAATTACCTTTTAAGTATGTACTTAAAGCCTTCTATTCAGTTCACAATTAAATGCTGAGTAAAATTGTAACATTTTTAAAAATAAAGTAGGATAATATATTGAACTTGTGATTTAATTTCAGGCAGTCTTGGTCAACTTGGAATGGGCTTAGCGAAGGTTTTAAGGTATTGACCTATATACTGACCTCTCATTTTTAACACTTTAATTCTGAGTGCTAAAAGTGTTCCTTTGGCATTTTTAGATTAAATGCAAAAGGACTTTCTTAAGTGTTCACTTGTCACTGTGGATGCTGAACCACCAGTTTATAAAAATTACCATCAGTTTGGATGACCTTATATCATGATGATTCAGTTTTGATATCAGTTTGTTTTCTATCATGCAATTTATTCTGTTGCTGCATTCAAGAAATATTGAACCAAATATCTACATAGAATACATTTAGTGACTTCAATGCAAAAAGTTGTCAAGCGTATAAAAAATGTATTTAGTTATATTTTATATTTTACATCAGATACAATGCTAATTAAACATATAAACATATATTTTCATTTTCTGTATATTTATCATTTACATCCTTCCTTCCCCTATCTCCACTGCTATTTCTTTGAGAAAAAAATTATCTTTGAGGTTAGAGAAATTCTTAGTCATTAAATGAAAGAAATGAAATTGCCATTTGTGTTTAATTTCAGAACCAAGTATGGAGAAACTAACGTTATAATGTCAGATATTTTGCGAGCACCTGATCACATTCAGAAAAGTGGTATGTTGATATATACTGTCATATTAATTAATTGTACAATCTAATCTAACAGTATTTATCTAATAATATTTTATTTATCGAAAATATAAATTTATATAATAAACATTTTAGAATCAAGTGCTTGTTAAATTATCATAAGTTGTAAATAAGTTAGTACAGATAATCAAACTCTTTGTTATTGCATATTTTCTTTAAGTTACTGAAATTTAGAGTTGGTTAGGGTTATGGCTATTGAATGAATTGAAGGAGCCATTTCGTTGGGTTAATTTATTCGGGGCCGTTTTGTCGGGGTACCTGACATATCTTAATGTAATAGTAATTTGTTTAATGAAATTTCAGGTCGTTATGTATACGCTGATATTCTTGACTTCAAGAATCTTCAAGAGATTGTAGTGAACCAAAGAATTGACTGGCTGATTCATTTCAGTGCTCTTCTTAGTGCAGTGGGAGAGAGTAACATACCATTGGCTATAAGATTAAACATAGAAGGCTTTCATAATGTTCTAGAACTTTCGAAGCAATATAAACTTAAGCTGTTTGTACCCAGTACCATAGGTAAAGAAATGTAACAGATTTCTAGTTTTTAATACTAAATTTAGACTAACTGCGATATAAAGCTATTAATCAAATGTATAATTTATATATAATTTTAGAAACATGTATAAACACGAATTAATTGTATTATCATTTAATATTTTCTTATGTAAAGATTTTGAATATGATTATAGGTTGTTAAGCTTTAGTTATAATCTTGATTCCGAATTGACAGGCCCAGGTTCGATTCCCACGAAGGCCCATTATAAACTTTCTGCACCCATTAGTTAAAAATTTAAATTTTTAGCGAATTCTGAGACATTGTTCATGTAATACGACAATACAGACATTAAACACAAATTAATTTCTACATACATTATGATATATTTAACTAATTAAACTATAAGAACTGACAAGTGGTTTTAAAAAATGAAAAGTGCTTTCGCAGTTTTCATTAACCTATAAAGACTGACAAAAGTAAAAAAGGTGTATTTATAATAAAGGTGCATTTGGACCGACGTCTCCGAGGAACCCCACCCCAGATCTGACAATCCAGCGACCTCTGACTATTTACGGAGTGTCAAAAGTACACGCTGAACTCATGGGAGAGGTAGCTCTATATTTCCAGTTCTTAAATTCTTATTTGTAAACTTACTACTTGTTCTTTAATCTTAATGATGTATATTATGAGTAGAACAAAAGGAGTTATAATATGAATAATGAAAGAACACTGTTGGCAGTAAATCTTATAGAAGAAAAGCTAATATTTTCATGATAAAATTGAGTTTCACCAATAAAAATGAAAAATGTCTCACTTTTTTCTTCTGAAAATGTTTCAGTAGAAACATTTTAACCTCCCCCCTCCCCTGCGCTCAAATAATACTTTTAATTAGTCTAATTCATCTTCGATGCCTGATTTATGTTGAATTAAATAATACTGCATCACATTTTGTTGAATATAATACAAACACTAATATAATGTTACGAATTAGCTGGTATCCACCCCATCATTCTAATATTTTATTGTCATCTTTTGTACAAAATACTAAAAAAATTATTATAAATTATAATTTTTTTACAGAATCTATAAAGCTACGAAATTCTACTTTGTTGCTTACAAAAAAATTGTTTCTTTGTGTTTCAGTATTACCAGCATAAGTTTGGACTGGATTTTCGAAGTCTCAGATTTCCCGGAGTGATATCCGCTGATACAAACCCCGGAGGCGGAACAACGGACTACGCTTGTCAGATATTCCATGACGCGCTAACTACGGGGCACCATACTTGCTTTTTACGTGCAGACACCAGACTACCTATGATCTATATAGACGACTGTTTACGATCTATATTAGAGGTGATATTTAATTGTTATTTTTATCTCTGAGTTTTTATCTGATTGAGAGAATTAAAGTTAATTTTATGTTTAAATTAATTAGTAGAAATGAAGAATTTCATAATTTAACGCTGAGATTATGTACAGTAGATTTCGAAATGATTTAAAATTTCTGTCTTAATTGAATTGTAAATTTGAACTTGGATCGAGTTTATTATTTGAAATCAAATAATATAATATTTGAAATGATTTGAATATGATGCTTCGATTAAAACTTGAATTAAATTATATCTACACGCTGTAGTTTTACTATATACTTTCAAGCAGTATTTTAAGTTGCATAGCTGGTAAAAAGTCAACATTTCAAACTAAAACTAAAATCGAATTTGATATTGCTTAAAACTAAGATTAGATTTTATCAGCTACGATTTATATTTTATACCAAACTTAAAATGCTAAATTTTCAGGTTCTTGTTGTGCCGGACGAAAAGATGAAACTACGTACCTATAATGTTCAAGCCATGAGTTTTACTCCCGAAGAAATCGCTGAAGAAATAAAAAAACACGTGCCTTCATTGAAAGTCACTTATAAACCGGACTACAGACAGAATATCGGTCAGTTTTATACACAATTATAATGCAATACGTATTCTTAGCTATATCAAGATAATAGGTTTAAAATAATTTTCTTAATAAAGGATTATCCTGTAGGGCTGCAATGAGGATTGATTAAGAAATTAAATCAAATCATTCTTATAACTTTATATGTAATTCTTAATTAATATTTCCTTTATGGTACATTAACTCTACAAAACGGCCTCATCTATTTATTTAATAACCATAACCCCAACTAACTCTAAACTTAATTCTAACCCTAGCACTAAACTTAACTTTAATACATTTCCTAACCCGAACCCTAATCCCAACCCTAACCCTAAGTATTCGTAGTCTATTTGACGGATCAGTTTTGACCAGTCACAACATTTTATATAACAACTTCTCTTATTTTACAGTCTCTTTTTTAGGAATGCTATAATTTATACTGTATATATAAGTAGTTCTTCCATTGCTGTCATAATCTCTTTTATTACCTTTGATTTTTATAATTTAGCTGACACCTGGCCTATGGTGTTTGATGACAGTGGTGCTCGCAAGGACTGGGGCTGGAATCACGAGTATGATCTAGCCGCTCTCGTTAAGATCATGTTCAAGTTCCTAGCTCCGAAATTTGGCAAAAGCATTCAAAATTTATAACTCAAAAATGAATTGGTGACCTGTGTATTCCAGAGCTTCAATGTTATTTGACCAGTTATGAGGATTATTTAAGCTACAATTTATAATTATCTCAGAATTGTCTCCGCTTATTTTATTTTATTTTGTTGTTTATTCAAGTTTTTATTATTTGATGTGTTGTTAAATATTAGGATTAGAATTTAGTTTTTTATTCTGATAGGCTTGTTATCACAAAGGTCCCATTAGGGTGGCTTACTATGAAAAAATCCTTTAATTCAAATTATTCCGAAGCATTAAATTATTAAAAGAGCTTATTTGTTGCTGAAACATTCAAATGTAACTTTTTTGTTTGTTTTAGTTAAATTATTACTATGTATTTTAAATTATTTCAGATATAGATTGTAGAGATTATTTTTAGATTTTTTAATCATGAACTGAACTATGGAATTCATCTTTATTTTGTGAGATGAGCTCTCTATCTGTTATCTTTACAGTGACATTCCATTGTGTGTTTTTATATAATTGCTTAATTTTTGAAGCTTTTTCAACTTATATTATTTATTAATTAAACGCTGCTAAATTTAATATTTGAAGTAAAGTCATACGACAGGTAAGATTCATCTGAACATATTAATTTGGGATATCGGTGACGAATTGGCAATTTTCTTAAAATTTAAATTGTATTCGACTTATTTGACCAGATTTCTAAATGAAACATTTAATTAAATTTTGTCAATGTGGGCTGAGTTTTAACTGTATGAATTACTGTCCAGACTATATACAGGAGTATTAATTAGAGGACTAAATGTAAATATATTTAAAATTATTAATAATTACTATCTATATCAAGTAAAAAGTCGTCTTATTGTAACGTTATAATAAATACAAAAACTATAAAAACTGTACGCATGTCATCGGGAAGGTTTTTACGACTATAAAATGTAAAGTAAGTTTTCTATACATATATTATGAACATTATTAGCAGTCTTGAAAAAAATCAAAATAATATGAATTTAGTTTAATCAAATACACGATGATGACATAGCTCTATTCGGTCTACAAACTGAACAATTTATTCATATAAATAGTTTTTCTTACAATTCACAGTAATGTCAAGGATGTCTCATAAAGCAAGGAGGACAGCTTCCACTATTTACAAGCAACAGATTGTGATGTGCAAGATACAAGTCACTCGCGTCTCCCAATGACTTTACATCTTGATACTTAACGCATCTCGTCGATCCAACAACATCAGGATAAGGATGCGATACAGTCTTTGCAACTTTGTGCGAAATCTTTCTCGTTTTTGCTACACTAGGTTGATACGAAACAGAAACTTTTTTCTCTATCAATGACGGCGTGCAAGGAGAAGATCGGCGAGATATATTACTACCTGGGCTGCAGCAATTCAGCTCTAGGCCACGATCAAACGACATCACTTGCGATTCAAAACTTCTGCCCAATGACGTTGTTTTATTTTCAAACTTTCCGCCCAGTGACGTAATCTGCTGGTCGGCTGCTGCGTTACTAAGTTGTAGCAGCTGTTCTCTGCGGATAAGCTCCTCTGTGTATCTGGCCTGCTGGGCGTAGAGGTCGTGATTACGCATAACCGCGTCTAGCCTAGGCGACCAGGGCAGGCTCTGGCGGCTGTGAGTCTCTACTAGCAGGCGACGGAGCTCGTCTAGCGTACGCGTCAGCAGGGAGATATAGTTACGAGCCAGCAGTAAGGTGTTCATCTTGGACAATTTTTTGACAGCAGGGCCTAGTAATAATACAAGTTATTTAAAAACTATTGTCAAAAATTATTTTTTTAGAGATATAAGCTTAATCCTACTGTTATTAACGTTAGCCAAGCGAACAAATATTTTTATATAAAATTGAAGTGATGGAATTAATATAGCCTGATTGTTTTAAAAATTTGATTGGAAATAACTTCTATTAATATTATCTTAATTTAAGCATCATATTAATAATATAATTACTAAAATTGATGACTCAGCGATTTCAGATTTAATCAGAAAATTTTTAAAAGTTATATTTTAACAATTATATCTCAGTTTTCTCACCTTGAGCGTAGGGCATTGCAGTACGAAGTGCATCTAGGGCAGAATTCATATCATGCATTCGCTGACGTTCTCGGGCGTTGACTCGTAGTCGGAGATACTCCCTCGAGCGAGGACTCAGGACCCCGGGGTTCTGCGGAGAGCAGGATGTACGCGGGTTTGAGCTGACGCTCGGGAAATGGTCGCGGTGAAAAGGTTGGGTGGATCTTTGGGTCCCTTTCGCTTTGTCGACAATATTGTTTGATTGACGAATGTGTTCCATATTGATTGTAAATTTGCTCTGAAAGTGAGAAAAAAATTTGAATTAGCAAGCATAATATGTACAAGTTTGATATATTATACTTATATTTATAATAAACTTATAATTATTTCTTCAGGAAGCTTTTGATTTTTTCTCAGATATATCTCTGTCGATAATATACCATTCAACTCCGAACTCTCGATCAATTTGTGTCAATTTTTTCAAAACCTAAACAAGTTCATTGTTTGCATTCAAAGAAAAAATAAATCCTTGTCCGCTACTCTCATTAATAATTTTAACTGAAAACAAATTATATAGGTTATAGACTTTGTATACTAGATGTATTAATCTAAATTAAAATTGCATCTGAATAGTATAGTCATAGTTTCTAAAATTAAAATTAAACTAGACTATACGGTTAAGATAAAAAAAATTATATCATACTGTAAATTGTGATAACTAGTCTAGAAATATTAGGTTCGATTTTCATAATTTAGCCATTCTTTATAAATCTAATTTAATAATAAAATTGCTGAGATCAAAGACAGATGTAAATAACATTTACTTTTAACAACGAAAAAATAGGATTTAGCCGAATATCATTTTAGTCACAGTAAGACATATATGGAAAAATTTTGCTAAATTTTAATTAGTAGCAATTTATTTTAGTAACATTTGCCTATAATTTAGTGCCAATTAATTTAAAAGTGAATAATTACAAATTTATCTAAACAATTACTTTTATAAATTACCTCTTATTTAAGAACTGTACTTAGCGTTTCTTTTATAATAACGCGATAAGAAAATATATGTTTAAAATCGTAACATTTTGTCTTTAGGTTTGAAGTACTTTCTTGGAATGTTTTGTTCATTTTAAAACGGCACGCTTCGCTGCTACTATAGCATCTTGTCGAAATATCAAACAATAGGCGCTCATTCTAGTGATTTGATTGGCTGATGACCAACTTCTAGGAGAAACGAAGACGCGTGATTGGTCGTAAGCAATATTAACGCTTGACTGAATTTCACTCGCTTTGGTGAAACATATTCTGCATTGGTTATGTATACTTTAAAATGATAATTATGAAAATATTTAATTATCATAGAAAGTAATTTGAAAATTAAAATTGTACTGATTTTTAGAATTTTTGCTTAATTAACTTGCAAGAGCTCGAGATATAGTTCAATATAGCTCTTTGTTTTTGTCACAATTTGTCGCATAATTTTTTTCAATAACGCAGCATTTTATATAATATGTTAGCATAAAATAGCTTGCGTGATATAGGGTTACTCTGTAATTTTTTACAGTGTATGTGAGAGTAGTAAAAGTCATGATTTTTTTCAATTAATTCGATTATTTACATCTGTCTTTGATCTCAGCTATTTTATTTCTGGTGCAAGAAATCATAATTATAGTCCACGTAAAAAATATTACTTAATAAACATAATTTATTGAATTAAATAGCATCATGTAAATTTGGCAATTGCATAACTAACCTACGGAGAACAAACGAAACACAAACAAGAACGCATCGTGATTCAAAATTCAATGATCAATTAAACCAAATTTTAAAAATATTGTCCAAAAATACATGGCGAGGCATTTCATATTTTTTCAGTCAAAGTTTTTGAAACGCAACACTGATTTTATCATACCACCATAATATTTCGATAAATACCAAGTTGAAAAGTCACTTTTCGTTCATCGGATCATTCGACCCCCTGTAGCGGACGAGTTAATTCAACTCAGAGGGTGTTAAATGATTGCATTGACGGATAATGTAACTTTGTATCGAGAGAAGCGGTCAACGGTTGCCCTATCACTGATCAGTGGTGACCCCCCGTTGGTTTGCTGTTTGTTCTGTGTGAGACTGAGAAAAGATTTTGCTGTGAATGAATGGAAGGATCGTTGGGGGTTAATGACCTGAAGATGGGAAGATGTGGGGAGAAATATCGATTTATTATAGAGAGTCAAGTTCGATAAGTTGATGGCTCTTATAGTATGCGGAGGGAGAGAGAGAGCGAGAGAGAGAGAGAGAGAGAAAGCGAGAGAGAGAGAGACCGAGAGAGAGAGAGAGAGAGAGAGAGAGAGAGAAACATCAGTAAGTCGTCACTAGACAAATGATTTTAATACACTTGGTAATATTATTATATTTATTACGATATACCATTAACCCATCTGCATCCATTTTTGTATCAAATGATATTTGCAACTACTTGGTAGGTACGTATGGCGTACAATGAAATTACCTGATAAACTATTCTTTGCCTGGCCAAGAAGCAACACCGGAGAGAGATGTCATACTAGAATTCAACACAAGGTGACGCAAAATTTAATTGCAAATATGTCGCGTTTTATGGATCGAGTCATAAACGGAAGAGACCGGTGTCAAATTAACCGACTCTCATTATATTATCGCCATAAAATCAACCATTAGATGTCACTATTAAGGTCGTATGGCATTTGTGTCAACTTGCTATGGACGAACTGTTATCCGTGATTGCAAAATGTAGCTATAGACATTTACCGGTTGAATAATATTTGAAAGGATATGGGAGATAAATGAGCGGAGAGTCATTTCTCTGGTGTCTAGAGCTTGTAAAGTAATGGAACGATTAGGAAAAATGAGATAAGTAAAAGTAGTCTGTTAAAAATATATTTAGCTTTGTTAGACATCTAGACAGATAATGAGAATGCGGAGTTCGTACAATTAAGTGTTATTGTGATGAACACATTGAACAGTTAATCACATAATATTTGTATAGGTATGTGACAATATTTTATAAAGGAATACCTCGTAGTAAAGAGTATATAAATAATCAAGCAGTATTTTATAAATCAATAAAGTAAAAATAACGTATCACTTAATTAATTGCAACAGATAAAATTTAAATTGAGATAAAAATAAATAAATACCGAACGTATATAAGTACGCATTTTAAGTACACATTTAAGTACACATTTTGCATATTTTCTAAATTGCATACAAAATTTCGTATGTACCTTTGTTCCCAAAGCAAGTGTGATAGATTTGCATACAATATATAAATTGAAGTTATCGATATTAATATCATGCTCGTTACTTGTCGATAAACATTTTAGATTGACTAAATCACTCACAGATTCAAAACTTTCTTACGTTAAAATAAACCATCATTTTGATTTCCAGTCTAATTCTCTGATCAACGTAAGCGGAACTAATTTGAATTTGTCGCCACCAGATCTAGCACCAGTCTCGGATTACATCGGCCCTTACTCGGTCCGGCCCAGGGGTCACACGGGCCCGGCCCGGGGGTCATGATGACACCATCTGGTCGCCCGTACCCTGCGCATATGCCACGCTCGTTGGATTAGGCGTGAAGACGAGAGCGTTCCGTCAACGTGACGATGATGAGGGTGTGGATACGGGTGAGGATACATTACACGGGATTATTTTAGTCGGCTGACTCACAGAGGGTGAACTAAGACGACTCTATTAATATCATAGAGAGAAGATTTATTTCAAATTTTGCAAAAATTTGTAATTTATATGTAGAATTGGATGAATACTTGTAAGTTTATGCTTTTATTTCATATTTACATTAATGTGGGTCTAAAGCAATCACCTTCAGGCGAATGAAAAAATTACTAAATTGAGAAAAATAGTTGTTATTTAAGATATATTACGAATTGTTGGAATGAATCAGTCGCATGATAATCACAGTTATTATTATTATTTTGTGCTGGTTTTTGATACTATTACTTAGTTTTTTCTTTTCTTATACTGAATAGTACTATATATAATAACTTTATTATTGCTACAAAATAAGGTCCTAAATCAAATCACACATGTAATAATTATGTAAATAATATTGTTGTAATTTGTAACAATATAAAATAAATTCTGTAAGTTTCTACTTGTAACTATTTTCTAAAAATGATTATAAGATTATATCTAATACCAAATGAATTCTTTGATTCATAATCAGCTTATTCTCTCAATTATTCTGCTAAAAGGGGAATATGCATTCTGAAGAAATACTGCTAACAGAAGGTCTCACTAGATGAAGCTATCATTCACTCAATCTGCTGTAGTCTAGGACCACATAATTGACTATGATTCTCTTTTTACAATGTTTCCAAGCAAGCAGGTGTTTTACAAAGTCTTTCAACTCTTTCAAGTCATATCACATAACGTACAAAAAGTAGTTAGCAAAAATATGATCTGAAACTACTTTTATATGCAAAAACAGATAAGGGCATCGAGAATGCGGAGGGGGGAGGGGGTAAGGGATGACTAAATTATCCGGGCCCGGCTGTTAGAACAAATTCAGCCCGGTGCTGTAGGCCTTAAACATGGTGCCCGGCTGGTTTTGTGTAAAAAAAACTTGATCAACGTGCAGCAATATTTATAAATGTTATAAACCCAGCGTGCAGCAATAATTGTAAATTTTATAAACCCATCATTAAATTAAAATATTAAACTCTTATTTTAATTCATTAATGATGGTTTTATTGAATATACAAATATTACTGCACGTTGATCGAGCAATTTTTGTAATTTAACACAAAAAAGCGATAGATATTTTAGAAACCGATTCTTGGCATTCGTAATAGCACAGAGACATTATATAACTAAACCTGTTTATTGTCAACCCCGATGAGGGGCATCTGCATCCCTGGGGCCCTGTCCCTTCAATCGTGTCACGCGCGTGATTTATCGTCTCAAACATCGATATATCGCGATTTCCGCAACGATTAGTTAATACTTGTGCAGAGTTGCGTTAAATTACATCGACAAATTATCGTCAACAGATGATGTTTTCCAAAATAGCAAATGAAGTCAATTATTTGAGTTACTGTTGTTCCGATTACAATCTGACTAAATGTAGTCTATCTGGCATGAAGATGAACATTGTTGTAAGTTGCAAAGCGTGCTCATCATTAGGACTTTTGTACAGATTCCTATAGAATCTTGTCAACTGGTTCCGATATAATGTGATGTCACGAGAAGATGGAAGAGTTAAGTAATTAAATAGCACTTAGTAAGTGGTTCATAACAGTTGAATCTTACTGTTGGAACATATGCCAATGGGGAAAAGAGTCAACAGTTAGACTATTTTATATACCTAATATAGCAAAAAATAAATCATATAGTAAGACAATTTTACTGGATAAAATATTGCAGCATTGAGAGAAACTGTAATTATTTAGTAATTAAGCAAACAGGATTTTAAAATATTTAATTTAATAAAATTACTAATCAATCTGATCTTATTTTTATGAAATTGAATTTTGATTTTTTTTATATTAGATAATCATTTTTGATATATTTATACTTTCATAAAAAGAGATTATTGACGAAGATATATATCTCTTAGGTTCCAAAAAATTAAAACTGATTTAAAACCACGTTATTTGAATCCCAAGTCTTATTTCGAAATCATTTCTCTCATATATATATTTATACGCAAACCAATAATTATTATTTTGACAATATCGGCACCCCATAAATCATTGCATGGCCAGCCTTGCAATTCATAATTCTTATATTTTTCTTTATCATCCCTGTTAGATCATTTGTTTAAGTATTTGTAGCTGAACTGTGTTATGAGAATCCAAAAAGCATAACCGTATTTCCAGCTTAAAATAGAATTTCTTACAGGCTTGCAACCCCTAGGTAAAAATCAAGATTTTCAAACGTCAATGTACACTAATGCAATGTACAATCTACAAACACGAAGTATTCTATTGTTTATAAATATAAGTAGCCAATATACAATATTTAACATTGTAAAGTATTACTGACCCTAATACTACAAATGGCTCAAATACTTTATAATGACTCATACATCACACTGACTCCCATATTTCACACTGACTTCCATACTTCACATTGACTCAAATACTGATAAAGGGGCACGCGCCGCCCCCTTACACGTCAATTTCACGCCCCGACACGAGGTCACCAAATGCTTCTGTCCAGTAATTTCACCGTTTTACATTCTCACTAATAACCAATAAATTCACAACTGGATTTCTTTGATCTTAAACCATTCATCCACCCATTTTAACTTCCACAACAAAACATCACCCGCCCAGCGCCGTGGCGGCCCCTGCAACAAAACATCACTCGTTCAACGCTTGTAGATGGCCTCTAATGATCTCTTAAAAGACTTGGTTTTGTCTGCGACTCTGTAATTAGTCAACTTTGCGAAAGTTGGAAGTTATAATCGAAGAGCAAATTGAAATCTGTGATCTCAGTAATTGATACACTCACAGCGTGTCGTCTGATCAAAACATTGAGTAGAATTATCGAGAAATTCCTAAATGTTGGATGAAATTGATTTACTTGATCTTAAAAAAGAGGCTAGTCGATGAAAGAGTTGCGTTATTTATATCGTGACATATGTAGGCTATACATTGAATATGGTAGTCTTAACGATATTTGAAGTAAACAGTTTCCAGAATTTACACAGCGGTTATCTAATAATATTAAAAGTCGAGGGGATCATTCTTGATTAGTTCTAGATTATAAAATTATGTCAAATAATAGACTTTTCTTAGTGTAGCTTATTTTGTAATCGCAATATGTTCTGTTTCTATCGTTACAGAATATTATTCTGTTAACTTTCCGCCATCCACCGAATGAATGATAAAATCATTCGTGAAAAAGAACTTAAAAGAATATCCATGAGTGACATGTAATAAATACATAAATAAATAATACTTGATAATTGTATTGAAGATATTGCAGTAAAACATATTGCCGTAAACATATATGCCGTATTATACTAAAAATGTATATGCTATAAGAAGACCTTTAATTATTTAATCACATAGTTAATTGTCTAAAAATGATGTTTTTAGGCAATTGTATACCATCAGTTACAATTTCAAATTTAGATCTTATTTCTTATTCCTGTAGGGTATTATTTCCATTTTTCTATCTAAACTAAGACACAAATTTAAGCTATGCGTAAAGTTGTTATTAAAATTTATCATCATTTATTCTCCAGCCAGATAACTTCACAACTCTTATGCCTTGGGCTTTAAGTTTTACATTAGCTTACATACATTTACATTATCTTATACCCCGGTTACTGCTGCTGACCAATTGAAACCTTCTTTGTGGATCACGTGGGCTGAGATCAATTAGCTGAATGACTTTGTTCTAAATAAAACTGCAATTTGAAAACTTCTTCTAGTCCAGTAAAATAGTAAATCGTAGAAATTCTAATTCATCGATGGCGAATTTGTTTGTCCTAAATACTCTGGTAAGACGCTCATAATGCTGAACTTATTTTTATGAGCAATCTACGCTAATATTGATATTAATTGTCTATTATTTATCTTAATTAATAGCTAAAAAAGTGAAGACAGTTTTTGTTATCATTGCTTAATTATGCGAGAATGAATTTAAGTTTTGTTTTTAAACGTACTTTGTAACTAGATAATAAATTTGTAATCAGTGTTTAGAGAAAGACTCTTCATTAAATTTATATTTGTTTGTTTTATTCAAGTTTTCAAATTAGTTATTGGTATGTCGCAATCAGGTAATAGAAATATTTGTGCATCGTTTGCGTAACAACAAAAAGAATGTCATACTTGAAACAAATAAAATTACGTAATTTCGGAGGATAATTGTTAGTAGTATTTAATTATTTATTTATCGTATATTTATTTATGACTTGAAGTCAAACTCACAATTATTCTGTAAATCAAGCTAAAGCTCGTTTAAAATATGTTTTTTCCTTTTTAAAATCCGATTCACTCGTATTTCTTCTATAATACAGATACAGAACATTTTTTGCTGAATTTTGCAATTATTTTAGACTTTAGTTAGAGTTATGGCAACGATTTCAAAATATACGTTTTAGACGCTAATGTTAGAACGGTGTGATACAGCCTTTCAGACTGGATCAAAAATGACTTTACTACCTATCAGCGAATTAATCTTTGTATCACGTAGTATTACGTATTGCGTCTTTTTCACGCGGCAATGCATTGCGTTGTAACGTCAATATTTATTACGTTTACACACCTGTAAAAATTAAATCACAACTTACTGTTAATTATAATCGCTTGATTTTATTGAATCACCTAATTGCATAAATTAACCTATATCTTTGACCTTTTCGTACAACATACCAACTGTGAAATGTCTCGTCATCTTTTGTTTCTAATATCTAACAAAGTCCGTCTTGGTGCGTACTTTGAAGTGCGTGCAGATTTAATTTATCATTTAAACTAGATTTGTTCTGTTCTCCCGCATAACATATACAAAATAATGTTCAGTCATAAACAGCATTGTGATTTAACTGGTTCTGATATCTCATTAATTGGGTCTCAACTTCTGGAGTTTATTCCCCCCCCTCCCTCCCCCCCCTTCCCTCCTCATTGTCTGTCTCAATAAAATATTCTAAACTGCGAACAAAAACATATTTTTAGTAAATCGCTTGATGCAAAATGATGCTATATTCAATAATGGATAATGTTTTATTTACTTGTCAAAATTTTGTAGTAAAGTGATGGATCGGCGAATTCAAGAATTAAAGTTTCCGAGTTTGAGACTCTTGCTACTTCAATTGTTTACATTCGCTAACTTGCTGCTTCCTTTAGCATTTTGGATTATTTTTATATTTATAAAGCTAAATCCTCAATATTTTTCAGAAACTATGTTAATCTAATATTAAGTTAGCAATCATTTAGCTTACTTGCAGTATAATTGGCCTCAATAAAAAGCTAAAACAGTTTTTTTATTAACTCTTTTCACAGTACAACCTTATAACTAACTTCATATCGCATAAAATTTAGAGTCCTATGCTCTGTGGCTAAAAATAACCACGCATATTTATCCGTATTATGGACATTTTTCTTCCTTGAACTTCTCTTAACGATACAAGAAGCAGACGCGAGATTGACCTCAGAATTGACCGAATGTTGAGTGCAGAATAATAAGACGATCATAATGACGTCTGAGTCCCAGTCATCCGCGATCATGCGCAGTAAATTTAACTATCTCTCTCTCGATGGTTAACTGAGCGAGAAAATATTAGGTAGTCCTGACGGGGCGGAGAAAGGGTTAAGTTTAAGGTTACGGTTTAATCACGTGGTGGTAATAAGAAAAATTGGGTTGTGATAAATGGTTGTTTCAATAGAAGCTCAGATGTTATCGATGATTTTATATAATGTCTTGATCATGATTAGAAGGTATTTTATTATTGCAAGTCGAATTCCTGCAAGTTCTGATGTTGATATTTTGGTTTCACTAATAACACAAGATCATAATTAATTAACATTAAAATCAAAACTAGACATATTCCTTCGTCTTAATTATGTAACTTTCTTCATATATTTTTTAGTATGAATCAAGTAGTGTCTAATAATCTATCTATATATTGCCTGTACAAAATGATCAAATTTATAACATGGCCTACTTTAAATGTTTTATTACTAATGACATTGTATTGAGAATGATTTGATTTCTCTTGGATAATTTAGATAATGCGATAATCTTATATTATAGCTCTAGGAAATGTCTCAGTGCAAAATCTATAGTTTCTTGACTGTTCCCATATCTGTTTACATTACGGCTTGACATAAAACATAATAGCTGACAGATGCGAGAATTTATAAACGAAAAACAAATACATCGAAACCATATACAGAGTATATAACAATAGTATAACAATTGGTAATTTTAAATATGCATTAATTATTTCGTCTGTTTTATAAAGTATTTATTTATAAATGAAAAGTTACTAAACATGTTTAGCAAGCTGTTGATATATTTGCCTTTTTATTCGCATTGTGATTCGCTACTAGACTTAAATGATGTCAAGTGTCTGAAGAAGCAAAATATTAATATAATCGTATACATAAATATACATTATTTCTATTTCAAATGAGTAAACTATTAATTTATATTCGCTAAATATCATTTTGCTTTCAGATGCCGGCCTGTGTGGGTTTTCTGTTGTTAGCTTGTCCTTCGAACTGTGACATGAACCAAGATTTAGGATCAGGATCAGTCGAGGAAGAACATGTAGATCTGATCAAAGAGAATCTTGCAATTCAACATAAGAAAGAACATTTTCAACAGGAAGAAATTGATGGTACGCAGAAAATATGTGATTTAAGCTGAACTTTAAAATATTGAGTCATATTTAATGTAATGATTCGAAATGTAAATGTTTAAAATAATTTAATGCTGCATTGTGAAAAAGCATGGATCAGGAGTTTCAACTGGTAGAACATTGTGCTGCGTTTTTCTAACTGATATTGTGGCTTTACGCTGATCAAGCAGTGCATATTAGTAATTGATATTACATTATATGTTTCTTAATTCTTATAAGCTTTATTTGTCTATCTATTTCATTATTTCTTTGCAAGCAATAATGAAGCAGTAAGACATTACAACATAAGTTATCATTTATTGATTAAAGTTCTCCAATTCTACTGTATGTTATTATTTACGTTTTAGTGCACATTGCATATACAGTTCACAATTCTTATTATATAATTAATTTAATCTCATTTAAAATTTTAGATCAACTTATACAATCAACAGTCGTATCCATTAACAAGGCATCACATCCCAGCAGAGTAATGACAGATCGGCCTAATTCATCTCCAAAACAAGAGCCACATTTCCATACAACAATGGTAGGACAAGCAGAAAAGGAAGAATATTTTGCAGCTATTACATATAATAACTTTGATAAAACATCTACACAAACATCAGATATTGTTAAAGTCACTAATTACAAAGTTAATGATCTCTCTCAATCAAGTTTCGAATCAGTTAGTTTGAAACACACGACAGAAAAGTTACATAGTCTCCAAATAGAACCAAAATACATTTTGCTTGAACCTGAACGAAAAGAAATCATCATTGTTACTCCTGAGACCGTTACAAAGAAAAAAGAATCTGAGAATAATTTTGAGAGTGATGATGACATTCTAAAACTTTCTTCCATTAATCCTGTTTCGTTGTCAGATTCTGATGATTATGTGATTAATGAAACTTTAGCGATTTTAACAACCAGTGGTGAGTTATTGATATATTACTTTGCAGGGTATGTTTTGTGATTCTGTTGCCTTTAATTGAATATTTGAAATATAATTAATACGCTATAGGTGGTTTGTCCTCACTGCCTGTGTGGGGCAAGCATTGTCTTATCTGAAACTGTGGGACGTCTGCGACATTGTCCCTCGATGGTTAAATAGACATCAAACTTAATGTATAAATCAATGTACTGCCTAATATTTAAAATTTAACTGTAATTACATTTATATATATTATTGTTAACACATGACTTTAATACAATAATGTTACTAATCATTTGAACAAATGACACCAAGGTCTAAGTATACATTGTAGTCTCAATCTTAATCAATAAAATAAATACATTTATACTGTAAAGTATTTCTCAAAGAAACTCTCCTTTAGCTTAAAACTTGCACACTGGTTACCATAATTGTGCCTTATAGCCCTAATAATATTTAAAACTTCCTATTTTAATAGTTATTTAATAGTTCAATGCGTTCATTGCTTCTCTAATTTCGATCGCAACATTAGATTTGTTTTCTCAAAAGATAACTTCTTAGAATATTCCTCAAATTCTTCAGCTTGAGAACTAACAAAAAACATTTAAACTTGAAGATCTAATCTTGTAATATTAGATTGAGATTAGTTATAAACACTAGAAACTTGGCTTTTGTATTGACTTGACAAAGTTGCTCAGTTTGCCAAATGATCTTTTTATCGCTAAAAGATAGTATTCGATTATTGTTCTAAATAGAAAGTAATTAAGATTTAGGGTCAATTGGTGTGAATAAGTAGGCTACACATTTTTGGAGTATTTTTATATATACATTTAAAGAAATCGTGCTTTATTATAACTAAATTAAAACAATGTCAATACACAACCGCTTGTCGTTTTTGTCAGTAAAAATTATTCCTATTAATATTTTCAATCATTTAATCATTTAAAAAGTTAGTCGAGTTTTAATGATTATTTTTTTTATTAAATTTTAGGTTTTGAAGAAAAAAATGACTCTTTAGTGAATCGCAGTTTAGATGATAAAGAGGTATTAAGCAACATAACTATTATTTATTAAATAATAGGTCCTTTCTCAACTTCTCCCCATTCACGTCTTATCCATTCCGGATCCCGCAGTTGACAGAGCGGAAACAGCGTGGAAG
>JAQIXG010001357.1:0-22644 GCA_034700105.1 Oconnorella tubifera
CTCCGAATACTCTAATCGTGTTCTAAAATATTTTAAAAACAAATTTCATAATATAATGATCTATTAGAGTGACATTAACTTATAAACCTCCCCGCTATAAATTACCACCTCCCCCCCCCATCCCTTAAAACATCGAAACGCCTCAATTTTTCCAATGTGAACTGGAAAACAATTCTGGTTATATCATAGAATAACATTAAGTTATTTGTAATAAAGCGAGGAATTATTTTCAGCGTGGACTTCGCAGATATTATTGCGTGCAATAAAAAGATTTATTGAATATAATATTGAATCTGATATTGGTTGGAATAGAACATGAAATGATAAGTCATTTTCTGTCATAAGTCACAATATATCAAAGGCGAATTTTGTAACTTTTTTTAGGGTGGAGGAGGGGATTAAATTTATTTCATATTTTGTTCATTTAATTCTTACAATTTTATGCTTAATTTGATACTATTTCGGCCTATTTTTCTTTTTATTTTTTACTATTTTTATTCAAAAGGAGGTCATGAATATTTTAGAAAAACGTATAATACGCTATAATGATGATAATTGATGACAACAACAATAACCACGACGACTATGACGATGATGTTGACTAAAACTACGATAAATTTGATGATTTTATGACGACGGCGATGACGTCACAATGATGACGTCACAATGATGACGTCATAATGATGACGTTACAATGATGACATCGTAATAATAACGTCACAATGATGACGTCACAATGATGACGTCAAAATGATGGAGTCATAATGATGACGTCATAATGATGACGTTACAATGATAACATCGTAAGAATAACGTCACAATGATGACCTCATAATGAAGCCGTCATCATTATGATGACGTCATCATGATGACGTCAGTGATGACGTCACAACAATGACGCCACAATAATAACAACGTCATAATGATAACATCACATTGATGGCGTTACACTAATGATGTCAGAATGATTTCGTCATAATGATGACGTCATAATGATGACGTTTTAGCACAACGACACGGCGCTCAGCATGAGTTGATCTATATCGGAATGATTGACAAGGAAGGAAGCACCGCCCTCCACTTCGCTGTGTCCAATGGAAGCCTAGAGGTAGGGGCGCATCATCCCTTTCACGTTTAGGGGGGTACAAGGGGGTCTTTCGGCCCCATTTTTACCCCATCCTACCTCTTATGGGCCTTGTGGGCATTTTTTGCATTGACTGCAATTGCTTGTGTGATATGACTGTGTGTTTCTCGTATGTTTATGAAATAAATAAATGAAATGAATAAATTCAAAATTCAACTGTATCACAACAAAATTATCAGAGAAGAATTGGGGGGGGGGAAGGCATTTGGGGAAGGCATTCATTCAATCAATCATTTATTCATTCAGCGATGCTATTGGTCACTAATTCATTCAATCATTCACTTACAGGTTGTCAATCTATTGCTTGGTCGAGGCGCCAATGTCAATTGTGAGAAGGTATTTTGTTTTTCAAACATTTGTATTTACTATTTTATGTCTATTTTTTCTGTCTTAAAATGAATCATAAATATTTAAAAGCTAATTTGTGTTTAATCCCCTCTCTCCCCCCCCCCCCCTACTCAAAATTATTTATTTTCCTAGCCTGTGTTTGCCACTCTTTTCTTACATTTTGCCAATGCATTCTTTTGATACACTTTTAATACTCTTCTGTTACGTTTTGTTACACTCTAATACACTCATAGATTACGTTTGCTACGCCTATACACATAGCGTCAATTAACGGCTATCTAGACATAGCAAAGGTCCTCGTGTATAACGGAGCAGCAGTCAATTGCTGTGATAATGAACAGTCAACGCCCATGCACAAGTTAGTCTATCAACCAGTCAGTTAATTGTTCAGTCAGTCAGTCAATTTATCAGTCAATCAATCATTTAATCGGTCAATTAGTCAATCAATCGATCAGTCTATTAGTCAATCCGTCAATCAATCGATCAGTCTATCAGTCAGTCAATCATTTAATCGGTCACTCTATCAGTCAATCAGTTAATCAGTCAATCTTTCAGTCAATCAACCGTTGAGTGAAACAGTCAATGAGAATGAATCTCTTTCTCTACAATTAACTTAATCTATTTAATCTTATTTCAACTTAGCAAGTATTTGATTAATTTATGCAACTCTGTCATTTTCACAGGGTTCAGCCACTAATTGTATAATTAATCAATTACATAATTAATCAATTATATAATTAATCAATTATATAATTGCACCTATTATAATACATAATATTAAATATCTAATAGGAAACATTTTGTAGGAAATTGGGGGGGAGGTGGAAGATGAACAGTAAAGCCTGTATTAATTCTGATAAATTATTAAGCAGAACATTTAATTAAATTAATTTGTTTTATATCAGACAATTAAATTGTGTCTGATATTTTACACTAATGGTATTAATATTGAATATAATATTATTGATAATAATGATTGAAAGCTGTGATTAACTAATGATTGATGATTTATTGTGATGATTCTACATTTGTGAAGCTAGTTAATCCACAAAATTATACACTTTAAATTACTTATTGCTTTTATTATATAATGCTGCAAATTTATTAAATTTAGTTTAATGTTAGAATGGTCTTAGTTCTAATTAGGAGTTACTGAATCAGTCATTGCGAAAATAATCTGTAGTTAATTAAAGATTAATTAAAGATAATTGATTCATTATAAATAATATTAATCGTTGGACATTAATTAATAATATTTTATACTAAACGATAATGAAGGCTTTCGTTATCAATGCAAAATTTATTACAAAGTTTGCATTAATTCAGAGCATTGTTTTCCTGTAAATAATTATAATTATATCGGCTATACAGGCATTAGAGATAAAATGTACAAAATCAGCTTAATTGGGAGCATTGAATTTTTATGCGACATCCTAGGGGGCCAGGATATAGAATTCATGGTCATATTTTTATGAGAGGCTTTTAATATTTCTATTATTTCTATTTAATATCTGTATTATTTCTATTTAATTACAGAGCAGCGCTGTATAATAAAGTTGAGATTTTAGAATTTCTCACTAAAAGAGTGAGTATTGTAAACAATTCTATTACAAGTCTATATTTTGAGATATTTGCAATTCCTATAATATAACAAATTGTTCAAATTATAAAATAATTTCTTGTGTAACTATTATATATTAGTTATTTGTATAATTAAAAGTAGGATAAAATGTAGAAGCATAGATTAGTCACACACACACACACACGCACACGAGCACAAAACACACACGAACACACACACACACACAAACATCTGTTAACTATAGAAATAGATTTAAACATTATTTATGCTCTCTGACTTTTTTTATTTTACAAATTTGAATTTTTTTAGGGGGGCAATATTAACGCCAAGGACAAGAAGAACATGACCCCCCTGCACTGCGCCTGCTGGAAGGGTCAGACGGACGCAGCGGAGTTCCTACTTTCCAATGGGGCTCAGATAGCGGAGAATGACGTGCAACTTAGGACTGCGCTACATTTTGTCGTTAAATACGGACATTTTGAAACATTGCTTTGTCTTATACAAGTAAGAGATGGTTTCTGTGAAACCGTGACCCGTCAAAAATGACCCCGATAATTGGCCCCTACCGCTAAATCTTAGGGTTGGGATTATGATTTGGGTTAGGCTTAGGTATAATTAAGGGTTAGTGCTAAGGTTAGGGTTAAGAATTGGGCTAGTTAAGGTTATGGTTATTGAATGAGTTGATGGGGCCGTTTTGTCGGGTTTAGGTATTGGGGTCGTTTTGTCGGGGTACCCTGCGAAACTTATTATATTACTTCAATATTACTTTTATTTTGTTAAAATCTTTTTTTGATTTTTGATTGGAATAATTATGAAAAATTATGAAAAAGAGATTTTATGATGTATTTATTGATTGTATATCAATATCTTACCAGAAATTATTTAAGACTATAGTCATTTATATTTAAAACTATAGTAATTTATATTTAAGACTATAGTCTGTTTTCTTGCCCCTATATTTAGCGAGGGGGGAAGAACCTTGTTTCATGCACGGATAAAAAAGACCAGACTATTCTGCACTATGCAGCCTTCACTGGTGACGTCACGGTAGGGTAAACTTTTCTGTTTGTACTAGGCCTGATGATGTAATCAATTAGTTAATAAATGGAACAAAAGTTAAGATTCAATTAATTAATTGGATGAACAGTTAGTTAATTATTTAATTATTTAAATTAAATAATTAAACTATTTACATATACACAGTACAGTGTCTTAGCTGATGAGATAATTTACCAGCGCATTATCACGCATTAGCATTACTCTATTTCATTCATTTTAAACAGTATTTTATGCCCTATTGACATTAGGTTTACTCTACGTTAAATATATGAATTTTTAACATGCAAAGGTATCGATTTTTAATAACAATTATTTTCATAGGTCCTGAAGACATTATTGGATATTGGAGCTAAGCCAGAGGATAAAGATGAGAATGAATGCTCAGCTTTGCATATTGCCGCTCAGTAAGCTTGCCTCTGATTGGCTACTTTATATTAGATTAATTTCTATTGGTCAGTTCGAATATTGAATTTTGACTATATTTAACCAGTAGTTTAATAATCGTCATCATTATGGCACTTAATTCATATTTTGAACAAATTGACGCAATTCACTATTGTAGAAATTGTCAAAATATTTACAAAAAAGTGATTTGTTTAGAGTTTGATTTAAAGTTAGTATTAGGGTCAGTGCTAAGGGTTAATGTTAGGGTTAGTATTAGTGTTAGGTTTAGTATTAGGGTTAGTGCTTTATCTATGTATCTATCTGTATTTCTTTATCTATCTACTTATCTATCTGTTATGGTTTCTTATTTTCTTCCTATCCAAGACGAGGCAACACTAGTTGTGTTGAAGCTCTGATTGCTGCTAGCAATCGTGAAGTGAACGATGATGACGTCGACGGACGGACCCCCCTCCTGCTCGCCTGCGTCCACGGGCACCATCAGACCGTCCAGACCCTTCTTTCCCTCGGTAGCGACGTCTCTCGACGGTAATTGCAATTAAGTTCAGCTAGTTTCAACTAATTTCAACTGATTTCAAGTGGTTCCAACTAGGTTCAACTAGTTTCAATTGGTTTAACTGGTTTTAACTGGTTTCAACTAATTTCAACTGGTTTCAACTAGTTTCAATTGGTTTCAACTGGTGTCAACTGGTTTAAACTGGTTTCCACTGGTTTCAACTAGTTTCAACTAGTTTAAACTGGTTTCAATTGGTTTAAACTGGTTCAATTGGTTTCAATTAGTTTCAACTGGTTTCAACTAGTTACAACTGGTTACAACTAGTTTTAACTAGTTTCAGTCACTGTGAGATGATCAATATTCCTTTTTTTACCAAATTTTTAAACTAAAAGTGTTAAAGATTCATGTTGTTATGATGTGGTATGTTTACAATAGTAGTTGACTTTAGTTTTAAAATAAAGAAATTCTATTATATTCATAAATTTTATTTATCAACTAATTTTCAACTAAATTTTAACAAGTTTTTCGCTCACAGAAACATTTTGAAATCGCTCCCCATTCGTTAATTTTACTTTAATCCATTCAAGAATGACAAGTTTTAGTTCAAACCCCCCCCCCAAGACTTAGCAAAAATTAAATCCATCTTTAGTGTTTTTGCTTTATAGAGACGATGAGCACTGTACAGCTTTGATGCTTGCTGCTGGCCAAGGTCACACTCTTGTTATGAAGATTCTACTTCAAAACCAAGCGGGTGTTAATGATGTCAACAAGATGAAGGTTTGTATGACATGTGATACGTGGCATGTGAAATACTATAATTTTATGACATAATAGGTTTAATAGATTATAAATGATGCGTCATATGGTGAACCCGGAACTTTATTCCCATGCAGAAAGGCCTAGCTAGATAGATAATGTAAAATTAAAAACTCTTTTTTCTCCATAGTAAAAAGAAATGCTCTAAATTTTAACTACACACAAATTTTAACAATCCTTCTTTTTATTTTTTTTAAATTTCTAAACTTTCTGTCCAGTATTCGGCGTTGCATTACGCCTGCCAGGGGGGGCACGTCGAAGCAGTCCAGCTGCTATTGGACAAGAAAGCTGACGTCACATTGAAGACGACCTATGAGAGTTCTCCGATAGATCTCGCAATAGACAACATGCACCATGATGTCTGCAACGTCATACTTCAGTCTAAAATGTAAAGAGTTTTAAGTTTACATACTTACCAGCAGTATTGATCTTATATAATTATTGTCTGTCATTTACAAGCTTTTTTGCGAGCTGATGTAATTATTTTCATTTTTATTTATGCTCATGTTTTTAGAAAATGCAAAATGTCTGCAGAAAATGTAACAAATTAGCGAATCTATTACATTGTCTGAAGACATTTTGTGCTGATGTGACTTTGATTTAATGCATTTACAGGACATGTCAGGAGTGCATGAGTGTGAGAGGGCCGGGGGGAAGGAATGTTCTTGATAGGCTCATTGCTAAGATGCCGGAGAATGCTCTGGTTTGTTGTTCACTCTTCTTTACTTGTTTAGTTATGATAAACAAGTTATAACAATAATTTGTCTACATACGGTTTGTGAGACGATGTTTACTGACATTTGATGCACTGGAACATTAGGGTTACTGTTAGTACTAGGGTTAGGCTTAGGGTTATGTTATGGGCTAGGGTTATAACTATGGTTAGGGTTATGATAAACTAAATGTTGGCAGACTAAATGTTGGTAGACTAAATATCGGTAGACCAAATGTTGGTAGATCAAATGTCAGTAGATCAAATGTCGGTAGATCAAATGTTGTTAGATCAAATGTGGGTAGATCAAATGTCGGTAGACCAAATGTTGGTAGATCAAATGTCGGTAGATCAAATGTCGGTAGATCAAATGTTGGTAGATCAAATGTCGGTAGACCAAATGTTGGTAGACCAAATGTCGGTAGACCAAATGTTGGTAGATCAAATGTCGGTTGACAAAAAGTTGTAGACCAAAAGTTTGTAGATGAATTATCTCGGAACAATAATTTTCAACTTAATTTAATTCTTCATTCTTGTTCTTATTAGATCGTTCTTGATCACTGCGTGGAGAGAACGACGAGAGATGACGATGATAAAAACTTGACGGTATTTATTAATGTTTATCTCACGGTTTATTAACTTTATTTTGTTGTTTAATTTTGTTGTCACATCAGCACAAAAAGGCTATCGGGAGATCTACAATATATATATATTTTGAGTTCATTGTGCAGAAAGCGGGTGATTAATCTTTATTTCTGCACTAGGAATCACTAAAATCTTACTGATTAACACCATATAATCTGTAATTTTTTTGTCATTTTTGTGTTTGTCTGTTTATGGAAAAGGAAAATAATATTTTTAAATGTTATTTATACTTTTGTATTAAATTTCAGATGAAGTTTGACTATCAATATATTGATCCAGGACCTGACGATCCGGGCTGTTTGAATAATCGCTACTTTGCACTCAACGTTAGATTTAGTTTAATTTGTTGTTTTTTTAAATAAATTGTAGTTTGTTGAGTATAAGCAAACTTATCAATTTCTTTTAAATGTAATTTTTGACAGCTTTAAAAAGGTGTGCAAATTTTATATTTTAATGAAATCATTTCAGACTGTTGTATATTCACTACTGTATACCGTTTGTATAATAAATGTATAAAGAAATGTATAGACATTTATTTCGGGCAAGTTTTCTGGTTTTGTTTATCATTCTTCTGAGCATTATTTTTTTATATTTTTCACTGAAATATGAGAAAACAAGCAGTTATTTTAAGAACCTGAAATCCTGGCTAGGCTTGATTTTTTATGCTGGTATATTTATTTCTATTTACCAGACCATGGTAGATCATGAGAGAGACACATTACTGTCACATCCACTTTGCCAAAATCTACTCTCGCAAAAATGGTTTGTATTCATTTTTTGTCATTGCAGTTATTGTAAACGAAAATCTGCATATTGTGTTTCAGTTAATATTTTCATTTACATAAATATCACTAAATGTGTTTAATTTAGGCCTATATGACTTTATTTGCTAAACATCTGGGGGAGGGAGAGGGAGAGGAAGGAGGAAGAAAACTGATAAGGATTTCTTCTCCCTTTTAAGCAACTATTCACTTTTAATAGACAATTTTTAAACCTTTAAATTTATTTTAATTCAATACAGGAACTAAAAAACTAAATCAGAAATTTTGTTGTTTCTACTTTTGCAATGTTTAGATCTGGTGGATTTCTTTATTATTTTCATCACTATTTTGGCATTTTTAACTATATTTTATATTTTTAATTTTTCAGGGTTAGATTTGGTCGTCAGATTTTTTATCTCAATCTTTTATCATACCTTGGCTACCTTTCTTGCCTCACTTTATTTGCGTTCAATGAATTGCCGGATTTATTGCATCGACGAAATGGCTGCGCTGTTAAACTGAATAAGACCCTGAGAGACAGCGAAATTAAACTCAGCGGGGATGATAAAGAGAGAGAACTTATCAATGATATCAGAGACGTAAGTGTTGATATAATTGGCTCAGTTGCCCTGTAATCAATAGGTTATGGGTTCTAATCTCGGTCGGAACATGTTTTGGTTTAATACAATTTAATTGAGTGATAAATGTACAGGTGTTTCATCAGATCTAGCATATGTGTTGTGTACTCTTTAATCAATTAATGGGAAACATTATTACTTTAAAATAACGAATATGAGTCATGGATGATAAATTATTCAAATTATTTAGGTTTAATTAACCAATTATATATAATAATATTTTTCATTTTCAGGCTGAACCCAGGCCTCAACACGCGTATGATTCTAATTATCAATATCAAGTCTACGTCGTTCTTCTTTATTTCTTTGTTATACTTTTCTTTCTACGAGACGTCACAAAGATCGTCAGTCAAGTGAGAAATCATCTTGTTGATTTATAAATTATCTTTCTTTGCAAATTTTTAAACTGCAAAAGTTTTCGCATGGCAGCCATTTTTCTTACGTGCAAAGTTTAGCTTTTTTATCATATAAAATATGATAATAATGATGATAATACTCATGTCAAGAAGATGAAAATGAATCAGTTGGTTTAGATAATGATGATGATTTGATGATTAATATGTTGATAATATTGATATTATTGGCTAAGATGATTATGAAAATGATGATTTGATGGTTAAGGTGATGATAAAAATTATGATACTATTACTGAAGATGATGATGAAATTTCTGATTGTAATTATATTGCAGAGATTCAAGTATTTTTTCAACATCTATAACATCATAGTCTGGATTCTAATCGTATCAACTCTTCTCTTTATTAACGACACGTTTATGATTGGTTCCTGTCTGACTCACTGGAGGGCTGGATGGATTGCTATGTTCCTGGCTTGTATCAATCTTATCATGTACCTCAGAAGGTTTACTTTATCATATTGCCATTCTCTAATATTATTTCGTTTATTTTAGCATATTTCCGTTCTCTAGTATGATTTCGTTCATTTTGTCATATAGACATTCTCTAGTATGATTTTGTTCATTTTATCATATTGACATTCTCTGGTATGATTTTGTTCATTTTATCATATTGCCCTTTTCTAGTATGATTTTATTCATTATATCATATTGCCATTCTCTAGTATGATTTTGTTCATTTTATCATATTGCCATTCTCTAGTATGATTTTGTTCATTTTATCATATTGCCATTCTCTAGTCTGATTTCGAGCAATATTTAACTTAAGAAATTTACAATTTTAATCTCGTACTTTTTTAAATCATTAAAGTTTCCCTAAGTGAAGGGGTATCCTAGAGATTAGTTTTATTTTTTGTGAAGGAAAAAAAGTATTTGTGTTTGCTTTTTTACTAAAATTTGCTCGATGTGCCACTGTTTGCTTCAAGGGTTACTATTCAGTTTTGTAATAAAATATTTGATTTTTTTCAGGATAGATCTGTTGGGAATCTATGTTATCATGTTCGTCACTGTGCTCAGTAGTTTACTTAAAGTGAGTAGATCTACAGACTTAAGCACTCATTCATTAAAATTTTGTATAAATTGATGTATCATTTTTGTATAATTGAAGCAAAATTGACTTTATAAAACTAAGTATATTATCTTTCGAAGTTGTTGATTGCGAGGCTGTTATATTTTTATGTTTTCAGGTAGTTTTGGTTTTTCTAATGTTCTGTTTTGCCTTCGCCGGCTGTTTCTACATTCTCATGCAACATATTGTACGTACTTTCCATTTATAATTCACTTTTATTTCATTTTATTTATATGCAATAATATCTATTATTTGTCGTAATATCTATTATTTAATATCATATATAGTTATAGAACTATTTTCAATGATTTAATGATTTAATTAAAAGCTAGAAACAGATAGTTTTTCTGTAAAATAAATGATTTAGATTAAATTCCTTGATTTGATATCCGTTATAAATGTTTGCTGAATTGATTTATGTAGCAAGTATTTGCTGACTTTGGAACGGTGATGTTGAACGTTGTGGTGATGACTCTGGGGGAGATAGAGTTTGTTGATTTATTCATGAAGTCAGAACTCGAACCTTTTAAATACGATATACGCATACAGCTTCTTATCTTTCTCTTCCTTATGCCCTTGGTGCTTATGAATCTCATGGTACGTATTTTGAAGTTTTAGTCTTTATTGAGATCAGTATTTTAATTTTGTTTGATGCTTTTAGAGTTTATTGAGATCAGGATTTCGGATTTTTACTTTTGTTTTGATTCTTACTACTCTTTTTAGCATTTTTACCGTTCTTTTGAAAGAACTTTGTAATATTAAATGTGTAAATTATGAAAATTACTTTTAATGAATTTAATTAGTGAACTCAAATAAGAAAGATAGTGTATGCAAAATGTGACAAATTACACCACCAACATGATGGCAACATCTAAAAGACATTTTATAATAAGGAAAAGAACTAGTTTTTATAATAAGTGGGGGGGGAGAGGTGGGTAGCAAAAAAGAAAAGTGCACCAAAGGTATTAAAATACACTAGCTGGTATTAAAGATACACTAAAAGGTATGAAAAATACGCTAAAGGGTCAAGGAAAAAGGTGGAGTAAGATATAGCAATGATTAATTAACTTAAAGTAGTGTGCTTTTATTTAGATCGGTGTAGCTGTGGGAGACATAGAGAAGATTCAACACAACGCTTACTTGAAAAGAATTGGATTGCAGGTTGTCTGCATTTCTCTATGAATTTTTTTTATCTACTTTAAATATGTATATAAATATATACATGTAAAAAAGTTCAATAGATGTATATAACAAGTTATATACACCTATATCAACTATATCATTATGCTTCAAGTACATACTTATTATATCTATATATTACATGTATATACTTTATACATTACATATATTACATGTATATGTTTGGTATATTCTATACACAGGTAGATCTGATGTATAACATAGAGAACAATATGCCTGTGTTTATGCAGCGTAGAGTTCATGTTAAAAGGGCCACAGTTAAGCCAAATGAAGGAAGATTATCAGCGTGGCAAAATGTAAATTGTATTTCTTTTATAATTAAAGCATTCGTTAGATCATTTATTTCTTAATTTATTCACTTTTTGAATTTAATTCTTATATTTTTAGTATTTTGTGAAGTTTTTTAAGTGTGTTGCACATTGTTTTGTGTCTGGTTATGTGTAGATATTTATCTTGGATAATAAATAGTCTGTTTCTTTCCATGTTTAGATGTCTTCAAACTGTCTCTTCTTTGTATGTTTAAATATTTGTTTGTATGTGTAGATGTCCTCTTTCTTGTTTGGGAGTTCACGTAAGGTTCAGTTCATAGACGCAGGCAGTAAAGATAAGGTGACCACTAGACTTGAACTTCTCGGAGAAAAACTACGAATACAACAACAAACGTAACTTTTGTCTTTTTTATCTAACGGTTCCGCGACAGTTCATCTGCTGACTTTTAGTCTACGACATTACGTTGGCCAATATTTGATCTACCGATATTTTCTCTACTAACCCTAACCATAGTGCTAACCCTAGCCCTAACAATAATGCTACAGTAGACCAAATATCTCAAAACTATTAACTAATCTGATAAAAATAAATCCAGCATTGTTATCCGATAAGCTATATCATAATTTAGAATATTATTTAAAAACATTAAATTATTATTTAACCAATTATTACTTTCTTCCAGCATAAAGATGATGACATCAAGTATGCAGCAGCAATCAACGATTCTCAGACTTATAGCTGAAAAGTTAGACATAAATATAACGGGGATCACATCACACTACATGGACGGGGCCCCACTACCCATCATTGCAGGGCCCCCTGACCTACAGACAGATATGGAAGACCCTGTGGGGGGGCTGGACCATGGTCGAAGGAGGTCACAGCGCAATCTCTCAGGAAAACAAGACCGACCCAAATCGACCATTATTTGAAAATTTCCGTATTTAAATTTTATTTAAAAGTAATTTTGTAATGTTTACATAAAGCACAGGAAGTTGAATCTCAAAAATGGACTGTATCACTGAAATGACTAGTGCACCTAACTTCTTAATATGGAAGCCAGGAGGGGGGAGTCATGAAAGACCCCCTCCCCCACCTCAGATTATCTTTCTTTATAATCTATTGAGATTTTCTGTTCAGTAAATTTTGCATGATTATTTTCATCAATTTAAAGTAAGTCGTTTCAGAAGATCAAAAGTATTATAATATTGCGCTGTTATTTTGTAAATATATTTTGATAAATATTTTAATCATACTTGACTGCGCTGTCAATAAGTTAATATATAAGTTATATGTTGATATAAGTTATACATTTATATGCTAATATAATCAAATAAATTGCTTTTTTAATTTAATAATCACGTTTTTTACTGTATTGATTTTTAATTTTGTAATGAGTATACAGAAAATCTATTGCAAAATAAAAGCAATCTCAAACTATAGATAATCTAACAGCGTACTGAAACAATTCTAATTTTATAAGCAGCAACTAGCGAGTAAAATTATGTACAACTTTATATTACAGTTTATCTTTAATTATTATTAGAATTTAATATTATAAATAATAATTTAAGTTTTACATCTGAATTGACGTATTATACGATGTCTCGGATGTAGCTGTCAATTTAAGACTCTTACTAAAGGGTGCAGCAAGTTAAGTTAACGTTTGAATTACCGTATTATATGAATGATGTCTCAGAAGTAGCTGTCAATTTAAGCGTCTTACTAAAGGGTGCAGCAAGTTATCTGAAATCAAACCTGGACCCGTAATGTTTGAGTCCGGTGCTCTACTACTTCACCAACAAGCTTGACAATGACATAATATGAATATGGTAATATTGATAAATAATATTAACATTAAAAATCTTATAAATAATATATAAATTTATGAATTCTTGATATAATTTTTGCATCCTATACACAATCTAACACTTGGGTCACACTGAACCCTATACACAATCTGACACTCATAATTAAAACATTAATCCCAATCACAGTCTTGATCAATTTCATGATTATTAAACAATACAACTATAAACATACCACTGATAAAATAACCCTGAATATATTAACCAGAATACATTGACAAGTCAGCCCCGACATTCCATCTAAACCCCCCCCCCCACTCACAAAGATAACCCTGACTCCAACCTTAATCCTAAGTATTATTCATTCATGACATTTTATCTGATCATAAAAGTTTGAAAACTGTTTTTTTATCACGATCATAAGCAAAGTTTAAACACTGATTAACTTGAAATAAAGTAATGACATAATTATTCCTTATGACAGTACTATACCGTCATAAGGAATAATTATGTTATCTCCGCTTGTAGTTGACTTATGTCTTTAGAGAAAAGTATCCATCATCAATACATCGTGATGGAGCGTTAAAAAAACTAAGCATTTTTATTTATACCTTAAACCTTTAGTCATTTTTCATATAAAAAAGAGTAAAATTCAGCGGAAGCTATAACAAGCACCTGCCCCCCTGTCATTCCCAAATGGAAATTATCTAAATTATTAAATTACTAAATTATTTCATTGCAAAAAGCAATATTATAAACGTCATCGTTTATAATATTGTTATAAACGTCATCATATAGAAATTATATTTCTTATTGTATTTCTATAAATAATTTCTCTTAAAGTACTCCAAGCCTAAATCCTAAACTATTCCCTCTTCACTCTTTCTTCCCCAGAAAAATCCATCCATCTACCCACCCAGTAAAATGACAACAATCCAAGAATTCAATCCAAGAATAAATCTAATTCAAGAATAAACTAAAGATCGTCTAAAACTAAATCGACTTTCTGCGAGATTCTTTTACAGCCTGATTTAGAATAAAGTAGTATATCATCAGGATAATACTGCAGCATATCTGCCACTTGATTTACTACGCGTTCTGTTACTGTTCTGTTTTTATGTCGTATGTCATCTGCGATGCATTGTTTGACGTGAGATCGTTCTAGAGGCAGGAAAGGAATGAAGGAACTGATCAAACTCTTCTCTATCAGTCTACTGTGCCATAGACCACCTGTGTATGGCATTTATATTTACCAATAAACATCATCATTTCAATCATTCTTATCACCTTTGCTGTGTTTATATTTATCTATGTGTATGATGATTATTATTTTTTTTTTTTCTTCGTTTTTTTAAAATCAATTGCGTAAAGATTATATATCAATTATTACGCAACAATGAGATAGAAAGAAATTTAAGTTATGAATTTTGTATATTTGAAAATAAAACTTTATAATTAATTGTGCGATCAATTTTATTTAAAATATTATACAACAATGGGAAAGAATAACAATCTTGATACTAAGAATCCGATTCACAAACAATTTCTACATTTCCCCCAGTCAAAAAATGTATCCTTGATACAACAACTAAAAAACAACTTAGTAAAAACTTAGTGACGCTTTTCTAAAGTTTTATCTTAGCTTACACTAAGACCTTTAAATAAGTCATATTTATTACTAATATACCTTCTTCGTTGAATGCACCTAGAGTGACCAGATGTTCAAAGTCATGTAATACAAGCGTCTCTCTTGGTCTAGACTGTCTCCAGTGTTCTATTGCCAGCTCTGTTATATCATGACTGGCTGTATTGCTGTGTAGTGATACAATAATCTTACTAAAGGATGCAGCAAGTAATTTAATATATAGTTAACATTCGTAGGAATCAAACCTAAACCGGTCGCGTCCGAGTCCAATGCCTTCACCAATGACTATATAAGATATATATTTATATTATATATTTATGCATTTGCATTAATATTTACATTAATATTCCTAATTATATAATTTTAAATCGACCTTAGAAATATGAACGTAGCCTTTCTAAAGTCTATTCCGTCTATATCATGATAATGATCAATGAACGGTTTGATAGCGTCTATCAATCCTATAGGCATTTTATCCATCTCATCAAATATAAATAACGTTCTCTCACACGCAGTAACATTGCCTCTAATCCAGGCGCGCAACTGGTCCTGAGTAAAACAACAATGATATAACATGCAACGAAAAAGAAATATACAGAAGATAGAGAGATAACAAAAATAAGATTGCAAAAAAGAAACAAATTGCAAAAGAAATATAAATGAAATATAAGAATTATAATATGCAAAAAGAAAGAACAATGCAAAAAAAAGAGATATCGGAAAAGAAAGAAAAACAAGACTTAGGGTGTCATATCAGCACAAACAACTTAATGACAATAAAACGACCTTGTATAGTTCCGTTCTTTCTTCATGAGGGAAATGATGCGTTGCAACAAACAGACTCACGTATCTTGATTTCATTCCAAACTTAAATATATTCCTCGCAATTATTTTACTAACAAAATTCTTCCCTGACCCGGTCCATCCGTGAAAGCTGAGCACAAGGGCCTTGATAGGGTTGGGGTTATTGAAGTGACCGCGCAGTGATCGTATGATAGTGTCGGTCACTAGATGTTGACCGTAAAGTTCTGTCTTTAAATCGTGTTCGAGTCCTGAGAGATAAGATAACAATAATTATACTTAATATTATAATTAATTGCATATAGTTATTGATTATAGTATAATTAATAATTATACAATAATCAATCAATCAAGTTTTAACCGTCGAGGGACGATGTCACAGACGATAACAGAAAATAAATATAAAACTAACTGGCCGCCAAATTAAAATAATATTTTTTTAAATGAATGAATAATTGATTGAAAAATTGCGATTTTAAAGTCGATCTACTATTAATTGTAGCATTTACATTAAAATCTAAACATTTCACATACATTACAAAACATCTTATCACTATTATTATCCCCCACCCCCTAATAAAATAACACAAAAACTAATTTAGAATAATAATAAAAAAGGTACCCCTACCTGATAGATTAAAACTGACGTATTTCTCATTACAGCATTCAGGCCAGCAGACGGTCATGTCATAAAGTCTGGCCCCCCCCAGGGCCAGACCGTGGCCTATAACGCCAAAAGGGTCAAATGTTTCACCCCCGCTCGCATTCAATAAAAATATAAAACATAAAAAATTATTTCTTATTTCAATAAACGCGACCATTTTTATTGTTTCACTTTCTATTTTGTTTTATATTTATTTCTTCGACATTCTATCATCTTTTTTCACGCTGTTTTTATATATTTTGAGAGAAATTAGTTGGAAATTAGAGTTTGGTTTGCTTGATTGATGAAATAAGTATGAGGGGACGGGGGAGATTTGAGGGAATTTTAACACTAAATATTACACGAAAATGTTCACTGTAATATTTTAAAAGACATTATAATTTGTTAGCTTTTCTTGATAATCAATGAGATGTTACTATCCGATTGTAAAATATGTTTTAATAACCCGTAACAATCCATAACGAGCGCGAATACGCGAATATAATTGTAATTTTAGTGAAAAAATGAACAAATTTGTCAATTTGTCATACTAAACCAATCTACTAAACTTGTAGCAAAGCCACACTGAAGGGTGCAACGCTATTCCTTGAATTATTATTAAACTATTTCACGACCTCTTTCATATAATCTAATCGCATAACCTTAATCCTAACCCTAAATCATATTCTTGACCATATTTCTGACCATTTTATGGTCAAAGTGGGTCAAGAACTGTATATATCTAGCGATGGCGACTGTATTGCAGAGTTTTATATCTGGGACTCGACCGCTTTTTCCTCTCAATCCAAGTATTACACTCTTTCTCTCTCTACATTTTCATTCTGATTAAAATAGAATTAAATCTGATCAAAATGATATTTGTATATCTGTATATTTAATGATTTATGTTATAAATCAATTATATAAATCACTTTTCGACTAATTTTTAAAATAAATCGTCTTATTTGATCAATGTCTTGGCAGTCCCTTGACTCATCGTGGATTTCTTTACATCATTAGAATCAGGGGACTCGGATCTTTAAAACGATGTATTACATAAAAATTTGGCTCAAGTGGTCAGGAAGCTACGGGGGGAAAATTGAGCCATGGTAGAATTTTTGTTTGAATTAGGATGTCACCCGGCATCCGGTCATCCCAGCATATTGTATAGAAACTTGTGTCACGTGATTACAATTTTTTAAGTATAATGTTTTAATTTTTAAGAATTTTCACAAGTTCTACCGTGGCGCCAATTTTGTGTATATTTGGTCCGATGTATCCTTTATTTTTAATCTAACGTTTTTTCATAAATTTTAAGATTTAAGATTTAGTGAAAGTTTAACGAAGCGGACTAATTGACTTTTTCTTGTATAGGATGTGTGCGAATGCTAAGTGTTGCCACTTCGGCTTTTACTTCGGCAAAGCCGGTCACCGCAAGTACAGGTGGGGTACCATTCGTGCTTTTTCTTCTTTTTGTCTCTCTTTCTAAATCCTCTTGGTTAATGTCACATCAGCACAAAATGGCTATTTAATAACAGATTATAAATCATATATATTGCTTAATGCTCAATTGGGATGAAGTTGATTATTTGTGTTAGTGTTGCGAAGTGAATACACAGCAATCGAGTGATGAATGAACAAAGGAATGCTTTTCCTTTCTGATTATATATTTGCTATTTGTATATTTACATTATATGATGCAATATCAATTTATATAATCATATACTTCATCAATTAAATTATATATGTATTCTTTCTCTATGTCAGCGTTTAAGTCTTGTATGGCTTCAGCCCAAAGTATATTGCATTTTGGCTGCAGCATACTTTGTAAGTAAGATAGGTTGCAGCCCAAATGCAACATACCTTGGGCTGCAGTCCAAAGTCTCTTGCATTTGGGTTGCAGCCCATTCTTACTTACTTCATCATATGTTTATATGTTTATGGTTGTATCTCCTAGGCAAGAAGAGTCTCGATGTTGCTGGTGTCAAGAACATTGTGCTGGTCGACGGAGTTCGAACTCCCTTCCTCATGTCTGGGACGGACTATAAGGACATCATGCCTCATGATTTAGCGCGCGCTGCTCTTATGTAAGACTTCACGGGTGCAGTAGATAAGTGGGTGCCAAAATTGGGAATAAAAATCAATTACTTGCACTGTTATAATCAAAGGAAAGATACTACAGATTCAAGTACTTCAATTGTTTGTAACTAAATAGCCTTTTTTGTGCTGATGTGATATTAAATAACAAACGAATTGATTGCGTGGATTAGACGCATTTATCACTTTGGGAATACAGTAAAATCTCTTTATTTTGTTTGATTTATTCATTGACTTTGTTGAGTTTTCAGTATTATATATTATATAGTACTAAATATATAAGTTATATACTTATCTTTGAATCTATTGTGTTTTATTATGAAATAAAAAAGGTATATTTAAATTATTATTTTCATATTAAATTAAATTTTTTATTTATTGCAGTGGACTACTGAGAAAGACTAATGTACCATTAGGTATTTATATATCTTTACTTATTTATTTTAATATAATAAAACTAATCATAAATATTTATTATCAAAAATTAAAATTAGATAGTTTAATTGAATATTTAAACTTAATATTTCTTTTATTATTATTTAAATTAGATTTTTTTTATTCACCAGATGTCGTTGGTCATATTGTATTTGGTACTGTTATACAAGAAGTGAAAACGAGCAACATTGCCAGAGAGGTACTTTATTTATTTAATACTTTAAATACTATTTATTTTATTAAATACCAAAATCTAAAATGCTGCTAAAATATTAATCCTTGTTGGAAAAGCAATTTATGTATCTTGAAATCTAAAATGCTGCTAAAATATTGGCCGTAAATTAGCCTCGTTGAAAAAGATTTTTATTTTGTTTGAATTAGGCAGCGCTTGGTGCAGGATTTCCACTCAACATTCCTGCACACACAGTCACCATGGCCTGTATATCGTCCAATCAAGCAATCACATCAGGTAGAGACTGCGTGATTAACATTTAGGTTACTGTATTTTATATAAAGGCTTACTAAAGGATGCAGAAAGTTAAGTTTAACGTCTCGCTTAACGTCTATGTTAATCAGTTAAAAAATCAAAGTTAATAGTTTTAGAAGTTTAACAGTGTTAGTTTAATGTTTGGGTTATTGTATTTTATATGAATGTTGTCTCAGACGTAGCTGTCAATTTAAGAGTCTTACTAAAGGGTGCAGCAAGTTAATAAGTTTTACCCAATCCTCTGCATTCTTGTTCCTTTCATCCGTACGTACCCTTCTCCCTTCCCTTTTCTATCTTCTCTCGCGTATCAGCATGTACCCTTTTCCTAATCCCATATCTTATCGCCTTGATGTGCCCTTCTGCCAAGTCTCTTGTATCTGCTCTCATTTATAAGTATTTACCCTTCTCCTAATCCCATATCTGCTCTACGTACCTTTCTCCCAAGCCTCTTGTATCTCCCGCCAGGTATCGGCATGCTGACGTCAGGTTATTGCGACGCTGTCATAGCCGGGGGCGTTGAGTTCATGTCAGATGTTCCTATACGTCATAGTCGTAGAATGCGTAAACTTATGCTCACCCTAAACAAGGCCAAGACCCCCCTACAAAAACTGCCGCTATTTTGGAACATGCTCAGCCCCCAGGCATGGGTCCCTGAGGTAAAAAATTTAAGTACTTGAAAAGTTTAAATATTTGGGAATAAAATTGGTTTAGCTTTTTATACTCTTGCACAAAAAGGAAACTAATTTAGTATTGTGCTAAGATAGTAGTAAGATGTTTATAGTGTTCTTGTTATTCATACTCTGTTTATGATATTTCTCACTATATTTGTGCTGATGTGACGTTTGTTAATAACTAAATTTCAGGAATAATGGATTTATTTACGAATAAAAGTGAAATCAATGTATTTTATTTAGTTTTTCTGATTATCTTTTGCAACAATCAACTTTTTTAATCCTTGAAAATAATACAATAACAAATATCTAATACTATCTGACAATAAATTTAATTGTTCATTTTAAATCATCCTCAATTATATCTTTCTATATTTTTTGAAACGATTAAAACGCGGTTAAAAATTTCACGTCACTATTCGTTTTGACCAATCGGAGCTTAGATTACTGATCATTGTTTGATAGTTGCCGGCGGTTGCGGAGTTTTCGACCAATGAGACGATGGGACATTCAGCGGATAGACTGTGCGCTGCTTTTGCTGTGTCAAGAAGAGAACAAGTTGGTTTTATATTTATCTGTTGTTTTTTATATTTAGTTATATTTTGTTGTTTTGTTGTAATTAGAAGATTTTTTATTTGTTGTATTTAGTAGAGAGGGAGAGGGGGAGGGAGAGGGAGAGGGAGATAGGGAGGGAGATTTAGATTGAGAGGGAGGGGTGGGTGGTTTTTTATTTTAGTCTTATAGTCCAGAAAAGGCTGGTAGTAAAGTGGTTAAAGAAGGACTCGGAACAAAATTAACGAGTTTGATTCCCGTGTTTGCTCAGTATTTCGTTTATTTGCTGCACCCTTTAGTAAGACGCTTAAATTGACAGTTACATTAAGACATCATTTGTATAATACTGTAATTTATGACATTGAACTTTACATAATTGTTAATTATTTTAAATGATTTAGTTTTGATTTAGGATGAGTTTGCATACAGGTCTCACAGTCTTGCTAAGAAGGCAACGGATGAAGGTCTACTGTCTGATGTACTTACTTACAAAGTACCAGGTACTTTCCTCTAAAGTACTCAGTACTTTATTTACATACTTGTTAATTGATACTTTTATTAGCATATTTGTTAATTGATATTCAGTACTTTGTTACCGTATTTGATTGATGTTCTATATATTCCATTTATAAACAGAAAGTCAATAATAAATTATTTGATATTATTTATAATCTTATATCATTTCTGCTCTCTGATTGGTTGATTTTTTATCCAAGGTAAATCTGAGCCAATCAGAGTAGACAACGGCATACGTGTTTCAAGCGTGGAAGCCATGGGGAAACTTAAACCGGCTTTTATTAAGCCACACGGCACCATTACAGCCGCCAATGCTTCATTCCTGGTACGTACTTTATATTAATCAATTACACTCGCTGCGTGTATTTTGTATTTTCATTTTATATAGTCTAGGGGATGATTGATTTAGATAAAAGGGTGCAGCAAGTAGATGGGTTATTGCATGGTGGTGGATTTTGAACCTAAGACATACTGGTTTAGAGTCAGTGACTCTAACTATTTGGTCATTAGTATTTTATTAATTCATTTGGCTTGCGTTAGTTTTGCTGACTTGTTGCACCCTTTAGTAAGCTTTATTTAACGGCTATGTATCTTAGTTACAAACTGTAATATTAACTTTTCTTGTATTGTTACTTTTATAATATGACTGATATTGTTAATTATACTTTTGCTATCACTCTCTCTGTCATTGCATGTCACTATAGTCCCTCTATATGTCCCTCTATATGTCCCTCTCTATGTCACTCTATATGTCCCTCTATATGTCCCTCTATATGTCACTCTATATGTCCCTCTATATTTCACTCTCTCTGTCACTCTCTCTGTCACTGTCTATGTCCCTCTATATGTCCCTCTATATGTCACTCTATATGTCCCTCTATATTTCACTCTCTCTATCACTCTCTCTGTCTCTGTCTATGTCACTCTCTATGTCCCTCTCTCTGTCACTCTCTATGTCACTCTCTCTGTCACTCTCTATGTCACTCTCACTGTCACTCTCATGTCACTCTCTCTGTCACTTTTGATGTCATTTTATGCCCAGTCTGATGGCGCGTCCGCTTGCTTGCTGATGACTGAGGATAAAGCCCTTGCTCTAGGCTTTAAGCCTAAAGCTTATCTCAGACAGTTTCTGTATGTGTCACAAGATCCCAAAGATCAGCTACTGCTTGGGTAGGCTGTTGAGCTCTTTTATATAGACTGTATTTATTTATTTTATTTTTATTGTCTGTTTTATTGTAGTATGTGAATGATATAAATATGTATGTATGCTTGTATGCATGCATTTATGTATAATGCTTATATATGTATGTGTGTATGTATGTGTGGATAATATAAGTATATATATATCTATATATATATGTGTGTATGTGTGTATGCATAAATTTGTGTATCTTCTTTATGTTTGTCATTTATACATATGTATATCTATATCA
>JAQIXG010001358.1:0-22642 GCA_034700105.1 Oconnorella tubifera
TTAGAATTAGAGTTAAAATAAGAGTTTAAATTAGGGTTAACATTGATTAAAATCAATCAATTACTTTGAATTGATACATAACAGCAATTGTATAATATAATAAAAACTTTATAATTTTGAATGAACTTAATAAACAGAGATATAAACAAATCATTCCAGAAATATTAATGACTGTGCAATTGAAAGACAATTAGATGCATTCTTTAAGAAATATATCGTGCAACTTCTAAGTATTATTCTGAAAAATAAACGACATAAAAAAAATAAAAGAGAAAAAAAACAAGAATCAACTACTTCAGTACTACTTGTATTCTAGATAGAGCGGACACAAACCAAGTTACAATCTTATAAATCTAATATTTAGCTAAATATATCAAAATAATGATAACTTTGCAATCAATGACTATGATTACAACGGCATATCTAAGCTAGTATATCTATTATTATTATTATATAAGAAATAACTGAAGAATTTATTAGAATTGACTAGAATTGACGGAATATAGTGGCATTTTTTGTCCATGATTACAATTGACACTTACGAAGTTTGCTGAAGATTAAAAGTGGTATCACTCGCGAGAAGATTACTTAAAACCATAACAACAACGATGATCAACAAAGGAACGAGTCTAAACAAACTAGAATTATCCTGAAATTAAACAACAGAAAAACCTTACTCTAAAAACATTAACACACAACATCAATGACGAAAAAGAGAGAAAATATTTTTGAAAATAGTTCTTAGTGACTTGGTGAATTCTATACATTAAAGTTTATATTTCTTATATTTCTTTGTCAATTTCACAAAACCAATATTTACTATAGTTTTAAACTGTAATAGATTATCGTGAAGTGATTGTGATTTTGTATAAAATTCGAAACTCCTGAATGACACTATAAAATATTTAAGAAAAATTTGGCAGCAACGTGTAAAATTTCTTACTCCACAAACTAACAAAATCCCGAGAAAAATCCCGAGTTTTAGCCCAGCTATCAGACATTTTCTCAATCCATTAAAAGAAATTCAAAGATATAGTTAAAAATCTAACTTGAAAATAATATAAATACCAAGAAATATGTCAAAAAACTACAGTAAGACCGTAAAAAAATCAATAATGACACCAAAACGCAGCAAAGAAAACGCGCTAGAAAGTGCAACAACGCGCTATGGCTCACTGGGAAGGTCTCATCGCGTAAATCGGCTCTCCCGCCATGAAGGCAGTCAGTAGCGATATAAGTAAGAGAAACATTATAGATCCAAGTTAAACTAGTATTGCGGAACTGGACTGAATGTGAATATGAAACACTTGATGATGATAATGATGATGATTATGCGAATTAAATAAATGATGATAATGATTATAAAGATAAACAACTAATAAGTTTAAACAAGAAATTATTTATAAAATTAAATTAATAATATGATCAGATGAAGCAGAATATAATTAATTTTATTCTTAATAAACAACGATTAAGTTGTTTCTATAATTAAAAAACAGTCAAAGTTACCCATTAAGTAAATTTATTTGTAATACGCAGTCATCTATTATACTATATTATTATAATATAGCACGGCATCTCATTAACGATATAACATTTTGCGATGCTCTAGAAATTAATCAAGTTTTATACAATAATGATATAATAATAACGATGATGATGATAAAGAGAGTTGACTATATTACATCATTTGCTCGTTGAGGATGTCTGAATTGAAACGGTCGTTGCCTATTCGGAACATGAAAAGTTCGAACTCTCGGACCACCTACAAGATAAATCAATCTGTATTAAAGTACAAAACTAACACTATACTTAAAAATACTAAGTTTCAATAAGACTAATCTTGCATAGTTAGTACAACGTATAAATTTGCTAAAATAATGAAAACAAACCCGCTTGAAATCCATTCCCAAAGAACATATTGAAGAGTTCCTCTGCTGAAATGTCTCCTGCAAAAGTAAAAGAATTTATATTAACATCCTGTTCAATCAAATTATACTTAAAACACAGCATTAAATATACATTGTAATGTTTATGAAAAATCAATCAAATATTCACCTCATAAGATAATTAAGCAACAAAGCAATGCGTCATAATTTAAAAAGTTACATTTAAGTTAAGTTTAATGAAAGCATTAGCATATTACATGAACAATGTCTCAGACGTAGCTGTCAATTTAAGCGTCTTACTTATGAGTGCAGCAAGCTAGCGAAATACTAAACTATCCGGGATTCAAACCTGGACCAATCTCGTCCGAATCCAGCGCTCCAACCACTTCTCTTACAAGCCATTTCAAATAGACGTATGCTCATTTAAAATCAATTAAAAAGACAATACGACAAAATCTAATAAATACAAGAAGAATTAAATGAAACCTTCAAATCCCCTGGTATAGTCATGTCTGTAGTGATGTCGATGAGTGACTGTCGCCTGTTCCTCTTCACTGCCAAACTGATCGTAACGTTGTCTCTTATTTGGATCATTTAACACACAAAATGCATTGCTGATATCTATGATATTTAAAAAATAAACAGCTAAATGTATAAGATTTAAAAGTATCAACGGTTATATTAAAGAAATGCTCCCACATAGTATAAAAATCAAAATATAACTCTTACAGTAATTAATAGATCAATTATCAGTGATGTTAACGAGACCATTTTTGTCAAGACCGAGACGAGACCAAGACCTAATGGTTCGAGACCCAAGACCGAGACCTGATGGTTCGAGACCAAGACCAAGACCGAGACCTGAGAGTTCGAGACCAAGATCAAGACCATGAGTTTCAAGACCAAGACCGAGACCAAGACCAGGTGCTCCGAAATGAAGACTGCGACATAAAACAAACTCAGATCAAGATCAAAACCAAAAGGTCTATGCAAGACTTAAGGACTACCCATCAATCGTTGGCGACTTATTATACATAATACCATGCGAAATTTAAAAAAAAAATACATCAGACAGAATAAACAGTTACAGTGACTGTTATTATCCTAATCACTATATTACTCACAAAATTGAAACACTGTTATTATCGTCAATTTATTGCATAAAACTGCAACACAATTACAATATAACAAATGCAGCATTTGACACAATGTGCAGTCACAAGCAGAGGCTAATCAACATCATTAATATTGTCACAACAACATAAAAAGGTAATAAAATATTAATATTATTTCTAATTTTGTATTAAATATAAAAATCTACCATTCATATTAATCATTTGTATGCATATTAATTATACATTACAATTCACGATTAGAACCAGTGCCAAAAATGTCCCATTAAGTTCAAGTTTACAATTCTGTGTGTCCAACAGACATGAGACCGAGACCGAGACCTGAACGTCTGGTCTCGAGACCAAGACCGAGACCTCAAAAACTGGTCTCGAGGCTGTCTCGAGACGAGACCTGGTCTCGAGACCTAACATCACTGTCAATTATAGTTTCACTTTATATAATTGTTAATTAAGATTCATTATAGTTTTAACTTCGACGTTATTTAAAGATACAAAACATTACAGGTTAAGTTTAACATATGTATCATTTTTATTAATCGTTTGGCGCAACTGAATAACTAATAACCAATAAAGAGTTAATATAACTAATGAATGTTTCAATACAAAAAGAAGCCATAAGGTCTTATAACGCCTAGATATCGTAAGAATATAGTTGCCTTTAAATGCCTCTGTTGCACCAGGCGCATTATTCTTATCTGGATGAAATTTAAGAGCAAGTTTTTTATAAGCTTTCTTTAGATCTTCTTTATTGCAGTCTTGCGCAACACCAAGCATCTCATAGTAGTTCTTGCATTTACGAATACTTTAATAAAAAATCAAAAACAACCATTGAAAACAAACTCAACTATAAGCTAAAAATAAATATTTGATGTTAATAAAATGTATTAAAAAGTTTTTAATTAAGACTTAACTGTAACATCGTGAACCTATTAAAATACTGTAAAATCTACTTTCAAAACATCAACATTATCAACAAGATTTATTATCAACAATAGGAAAAAAATATAAATTCTTCAAATACATTAATAACAATACATAAAATCAGCAATTAAGATTCTTTTAAACTTAATCAGCACATGATTGAGGAACAATCTTCAACATCCAAAGAGAATCAATTGCAAAATAAAATAAACCACCTCTTTACTGCATCAGTCTGTTCATCAGTAAAAGTTCTACTACTAGTATCATCCCCAGCTTTACCCTGCCTCCTCTTAGCCTCTGTGCCATGGGCCCCCGGCATGGACCAGGCCTTGTCCTCTGTGTTGTGAGCCCCGCTACTGTGCTCTGCCATATCGTCCTCAGTTGAATCAACTTTTGACTTGTGTTCAGAATTAATTTCGGCAATTAGTTCTAAATTACACAAAATAGATTTAGAAATAGTTTATGCCGCTTATAGTGATAATTAATTAGAATTTTAGATTTTCTGAAAGAAGATTATCTCTAATTAACTACCTAGACATAAAAAAATTATTACGAAATTGCATATTAGGAAATATGAGAATAATTTCTTTATATTTATTAATAAAAACTCTAAATAATTAACCTATTGTGGTTACTCTTTAACCCCCATGTTAGAGAATATTTTCTACCTTTTGTCCTATCTACTATTGAAATAATTTCTATTTTTAAATACAAAAGTACGAAATATTTTAGCCTATTTTCTACCTGTGAATATACACAATTCGTAACATTAGTCCTATTCCTAACCTTAATCCTACCGATAACATTCCTACCTTTAGCCCTTTTGGAAGGGAAGAGTTTCTCCGCTTTATTTAGGTAACGTAAGGCTTTGGATTGATCTCCAGACTTGAGATGTTTTAACGCGAGAGAAATACAATAATTGGATTCTTCTCTGTTACCTTCCATTTGAACCAGAGGACGTAAGTACACACAATTGTCGGTGTTTACACAAAAAGTTGTGATTTTTCGCACTAAAACAACATACTTACTACGTACTTAAATACAAGACTACATTCATAATTTTAAGCTAAGGTAGATGTAAGTTTTTATTAAAGACTCAAAAAATGAGATGCATCGGTTTGGAATATGGTTCTATTAATTATACAGTTTTCTCGATGGATTTGTAACAAAAATAGTAAATTGAGAAATTGTAGAAAACAAGTTTAGATGCAAAATGAAATTAAGAATTTTTCACCTCAGTATAATTATAATAATCAAAACTGGGATAACGAATTTTTTATCTTCCACTATATACGAGAAATATTCAATTTTAACTTTTATGAGTAGGATCGCCCCTCGCCTCCACCTAAATTGGCATAGTTAAAAATTTTACTTGAATGAAAAAGATTTGAAAATCGTTGCTATCATAGACTAGTTTTGTGTGTTTCAAGTCAGTAATTAATTCTGTAAGCTTATATATTACATTTAAAGCGAATGAAAACGTACAGATTTCGGTTAATGATGCTTCTAATTATATTTAATAAACTGTCATCGAAACTTTTTAATATCCAATGCATAATATAACAGAGATTACACGTTTTAGAAGTTGAACATTGAAATTATAACAATGATTCGAATATCGTTGTTGTTAATTGTTATTGAAGCATAAATTGAAAAATGTGATTGTGTGAGAAGTAGGCTTAAGACAATAAGAAGAACCATTTTATGCAATGGTTAATTCAATTTCAATTGTAAAATTATTCGCCAATTTTATTGATCAGCCGAATTTCAATTGAAATTCGGCTGATCAATAAAATTGTCGAATAATTTTACAAAAACCATTGCATAAAATGGTTCTTCTTATTGTTAAATAGCGCAACTATATCCAACAATTAACATCCCTTCTGCTTATAAATCTCATTACTAAAACGTCATAACATGTGTTAAAACTGTTTTCAATTAATAAATCTTAAAATTACGATTAAATAATATTGCGATCACTCGCGATTGTTAACGTAGTAGCCTCAAACAACGGCATTTCGTAAACATGGTCCCGTGTTTTTTTATTCGGCTCCGATGAGCCCGTATATTGGTAATGACGAAGGCCCGTGGAAGCAGCTTGGCAGCAAGGTGGCAGCTGCTTCGCGTTGCTACCGTAGTCGTGAATGATGTCATCGCAGGAATGTGAAGCGGAATCGCAAGATTTCTTTTCGTACCACTGACCAGCATGATCAAAGTTGGCGTGACATTGTTGTTCCGAAGTGTACGCGACATCGTTGAGAACGAGTCCATTGAGAGACTTCCAGTAATCAGCATTGGATGATTGTTCTTTGATACTTTTCTTAACATGACGTGCTCTACGTCTGAATGAAATAATATACAGCGGTTTGTATGAGTAATTAATAGCATAAAAAGTACAATATGTTATGTTATTTACAATTCCACCTAGGAATTGTCAATGATCTGACAACGTATATAAAATAAACAATTAAATGATACATTATTACAATATTAATTATAACTAGGCAATAACACATAATTTTTGAAGGAAACGTTTGGTACTTATAGGAAAAGTAAAATGATTGTCATTATTCAACCTATTATGGCATGCACTTACTGTGCATTATATAATTTTAAATAATTAACTCTAACTTTTGTAAATAAATGCATCAAGGTTATTAATTAGTTAATAACTGTTATTGTTATAACTTACATCATATTCAACGTTAATTACCTTCTAATGCAAAAGAGTACAGCAAGAAGCATGGTAAAACCAACTATGACGCCTATCACTATACCTAGCCCGACCACCACGAGAACACCTACAATTATATATCAAATATTTGTTATTTTATCAAAAATAATAGTTCTACATAAAATATTCATAGCAAAACTAATGCAAACTTTAACTATACTTTAAATAAACTTTGAATATAATTCAAGGGATGCCAGAGTAATAAGCATTATAGTCACTATATGTCTTTAAGTTAATTTAATTGACTGTTACTGACTTGCTAATAAGTTATTATACATTTTAGTGTAATTGTCACTTATCTGCGGTCATTGTATATAAATTACAAATAGTCTTACTTAGTAGCCTTTATTGAGGTAAGTATATGAGATTTACAATACAATTAAATAACGAAAGAATAAAATCTTTAAGATTTATATTAATTACTTATCGCTTAGAACAAAAACAGATGCCAGCGATTGTAATCAACTTTACATTTTTGGCTTAGGTCATTCTTAAATAGTAAAGTAATCTTATAATATGACTCGTATACATCAATCTAATCGATCATATATCTGATTTAAAATTATATCTGATACCGGAGCATGTATTATCCATCATGTCTGATTTAATTGGTAAATAAATGATAAAAAGCAACTGCTATTTATAAAAGATCAGATCAGATTAAGTTCTGTGTCTGTACCGACCGTAGGACGATGACTTTGATCGATCTGATGTTCCTGCAAAATTTGCAGCTTTCAAACCATCTGTGCAATAATTCGATAATAATTAATATTAGAAAGATACTAGAAACATTTATACAAAGCAATATATAATTTGTCTCATAGTTATATTACAACAAAAATACACTTAAGACTGCATAATGTAAACTTTGTGAGCTGCTCTTTAAATAATTTTTTTACATGCTAAAAGTCTTTCATGAACTGTAGACGATTAGGTTTTTCTTGCTTGTTGTCTATAAAATTCAGTTAGCTTCAAACTGAATGTTTATTTTAATAAATGACAGAATATAGAAATGTACAAAAACTACATATCATCAATGCCACATTGTATAGAACTATTTTATTTAGAGAATATCACATATTTACAATGTATATTGTCCGTACATTGGTAATTATTATAATATTTTCAATTGTATTAATTTTGCAAATGATTAATATATGCTGTAGTATTAAATTTGAGTATACCCTGTTCATGATCACTGTTGCACGCGCCTATCTGTCCAATCCACGCTGATCCGCTACAAGTCACGTGCCACTTCTGTTGCGAGTTGACACACTCAAATATCATGACGTCACCTTCACGTCTTGATCTGACGTCATTTGGGGCTTCTATAGTCGGGCAGCCTATAGCTGCGAGTGCGGAAAACAAAAACAAAAAAACTAAAGTTTCTACATGTTTCACAGTTCATTATAGAATAAAACATTTTAATTTTTACACATTAACAATTAATTATAGAATAAAAGACATTATACTTTCTGCATGTAGCACAATTCATTATTGAATCAAAAAGTACATTTTAAGTATTTTTCTCTAACTTTATGAAAAAATGAAATAGTCGCGTATTATCTAAGTCACTATTTTACACCCAAGTCGGCAATAAAGAAGAAGCACCAGTCTAATCACAGGAGAGGAAAAGTAACCAACAAATCTTACAATTTCATAGTCATTCTGTTTTCTTACTGCAACGTGATGAATTTCGTTTAGACAGTTTTATAGCTAGCGATAATAATTATAGATCGTAAGAGAATAAGAGATACCATAGCAAACAGTTAGAATTTTTTCAGCTAAGGTTATGATATTATGCAAGCTAAATTCTAGCTGCTTGTTAGAATAATGACTGAACCATTACTCTGACGAAAACGAAAACCTACAAAACATTAACTAAGTTCAAAAATACAGTCTGCAATCAGCTAGGGCCTATTATAATATAAGAATGTTTTGGTTTTCTTATCATTATTTTTAAATTTTGTTTAAAGAGATCTTTTACAAAATTAATCAATACCAATATATATAGGCATTCAATAATAATATTATTAGAACCATGTGTTAATTAGGTTTAAACTTATAGTCAAATAATGAATCTATTCAGTTTATATCAATCTATTCAGTTTATCTATTTAATGAATATAAAATTCATTCAATATACAGTAGGCTTACTGCAGCATATCATATTTTTCAGCAATAAAAGTTGCAACAATTCCATCTCTACTATCACCACTCTCAGGGGATCAATTCCATTCCACTTAATTTAAATTTTATTGCTAAATCAATACCTGCCCCCTCACTTCCCTCCCCCCAGCACAATCACTAACCGTCATATTTGATGACAAAATGCACACTTGGCGTTACAACAGCGTGCACGATCACCAGCAAAATATTCGTCTCTGACGTATAACTGTTGCGTCGCATCAAACCGTCCACGTCACGCTCGCAAAACGTCAAATCCTTGACGGATGAGGTCGTCCCGTCCTGGACCGACGCGTAGCGGTAGCACATGCTACCGAGTCGCGAGGCGGTCTCGGAGGTATCGATGGGCGGCGTGTAGTCCCAGACGACTAGATTGATGCGCTGGCCGAGTTGGGCGGTGAGGCGCCACGGGCAGCGAGTGCTGCCGCATTGGAAGGCTCCGAGGGTCCCAGAGGGGTTGGATCCGCTGGGGTTTGAATTACTCATTAGATAGCCGCCGTCTGGCGGGATATTGAGCGATTTTGATTTTTCGCACATATCGATTTGACAGGGTGTAACTGTAATAAATTGTTACAATAAATAATAGAGACATAATGTATAGACTGAATATATGATTTAGAAAAAAGTTCACAATCGTCCTGCTTTTTTATTGTTATAAAAATTAGCAGTACGCCTGCAGGCAAATATATTACAGTTGATTTTCTATTTTAAATTCTTCTACAATCTTTGCAATTTATTTATCTACACTAAATAAGATCCAAATTTTCTACACGATGATTAGAAAAATAACACGAAAAGAAGAATATCTCGTAACCCAATAATTCACGTTTAAAGAAGAACACCGCATTAAAGTGATCAATGAAAAATGAAATTGTCTAATTATCCCATTCTCTCGTCTCAACGACAAAGCTCATCGACACGTCGCACGTATGAAGTAGATCATTCAACGTGACTAATTATTCTCTTATAACTGATGCGAATCATCGATACCTTTGATGCAGACGAACTTAACGACTAGATACGCTATCAAGTCCATCGGACACTCGTGATTGCCGTGAAGGGTCGTCACGAGGAAACTGCAGCGACGTCGGGCGGAGCAGTGGCGACCGACTCGATCCAAGGCGTCGACCCCGCAGTTGAGGTACCCGAAGTCCCGCTGAACGCAGCGACCGAGGTGCATGCGACCGTACGTCGCTTCGGTTATGAGGAGGACTTCATCGGTGGCTTGACACTCGGCGTGGAACGTTTCCCATTGACAATATTCTTGTCGATCACTGTTTGAAGCTGTTGGTAGAAAATAAATACAGATTATGTATTCAGTATTTAAAATTGCAAAAATGTGAAGCAAAGTTGAAATATGAAAGTCACAAAAATAACTATTAACTATAATTCATTCCTTTAGAATGAATGATAATAGACTTTTTTTCAATAGCATCAGCATCTTTTAATAAAGCCATGTACGCATCAGTAGCACTTAACATAGCTTGATCTAACTTAACGATATTATCTTTCATTGCATTACATTTAGCAAATTGAAATCTTCGTAAATATTTGTGTTTATTCATGTTTTATTCTATTATTTTACTATATTTTCATAATTATCATAACAAGGTCATTCCATTTAAACTGTCTTTTTAAAAACTAAAACAACCGTAAATGATCCCCGCAGAAAATGAACAGTTAAGGTTAATTTTTTCTAACTGCTTTAATACTGTCTGCAATCGTTCATTGCCTGTTCTCATCTCCATCCAATCTCGTGCTTGCATTGTCTGTGATTTCGTGCCGGGGAAAGATTATCAGCTTATATCGTCACGGACTCCGGCTTAACCGTTCAGTTCGTACAAGTGAATGCGTAAAAGCATCTCGTCTAATCTTTTCTCTACGTATACGACAATCTTCATTGTGACCGATTGATAGGGCTGGCTTCACCGACATGCACTCTCCGACTGAGCAGCTGAGCAGAGTAAAAAACCTTTCTCATGTGATTCAATTTTTCGCTAGCATCAGTCTTTCGTTAAGTAACGGACACTGTAAATTTGAAGAGCAGAGAGCGGGTCAGTTGTTTGGATTCATTTGTCATTTATACGCGTGTTCGATATCACGACGTTCGCGTCATTACCATTCGCAAACGTTTTCCATTTGTAAGCGATAGCTAGCGGGCAAATAAAACCGATACACATGATACATGTTTTATTCATGAGAGAAGTTTTATGAAGTGAATATAGATTGATCGTCAGAATTTTAGACCGAGGAAGGGAACAACGCTGTTGTTGATAGCATTAAATGTCGAGAGACTCAATTTGAAGCGTTTTTAAAAAGAAGTGATGGCATGCCTAGCAATTGGTGAAGATCTTTAGTCTCGATATGAAGAGCTAATGGACAGCGAGGAACGTGAAACAACCTCTAAACGGTCACGTTTACTTTCTTTCCGCAGCAATTTAGATTGAAAGTCTTCGCTTGCAAACTTAGAATAGATTATTTATTCCCATGAGATAACGAACAAGTTTCTTCTTTAAATCATCCATCAAGCAAATAGGAGTCTTTCAAAATTAAAGATCTCTACAGCGTTTCAATTTACAAAATATCAGTAAAAGAAAGAAGGACAGTGATAAACAAACTGGCATATTTCATTAATCTAACTTTGCAGTTTAAATATATGCCCATCTATTGATTTCACTGTATACTATAGTGTAAAGAACTGGTATTTTTATACGTGCGATACAGAATTTTACCTGAATATTTAATATTCTGTCAAATAAAGTCACACTCATATTTTTGAGCTACTAAAATTATTTTTTACTTGCAACATGCCGCTTCGCACTTCTGGCAAACTCAAACAATCGCATAATATGTCAACAATTAATATTGATATTGATGGCGTTTTCTACAGTATCCTGAAAATCTTTACGTATACGTAAATATTTGAGAATATATCGTTTGCCCACCTTTAACAATTGCTATTAATTTTCTTGCTGCAATTTTTTAAACTAAGAATAGTTAAATTGATTTCAAGAAGTGCTTCAAATCTCTCGAAGCTGTCGCTTGCAACATTTTGAGATGTTCTGCAAAAATCCATCCATATCAAAAATCGTTCTATATTTATTAATCAGTTAATTTGGTTCTAACCTTCTTTGTACATCAAATTACAAAAGAAAAAAGAAGAAGGAAAATATATTATTTGAGGAAACGAAAAGACACAAAAAACTGCATACAATTATTTAAAACATAAAAACTAAATGGAGAAAGCTCGTAAAATGTCTGATAACTGACTGATGAGATGAATACATTTTCTGAAACAAAAAGCTACAGCAGGACAATGTCACTTGTTGGATGAATAATAGACGAAAGCTTTAAAGAAAGCTTTAATACTCTCTTTATTAAAAAGGTCTAACCGCTAGCAAATAAAATAGCGACTGTCAAAGTCTCAATGGGCTTATCAAACATTCATATTATCAAGTAATAAAGAATTTCATCAAAAAGAATTTTTTATTTATCTACTCTTTGTCTTAAATTACTCTGACGTTAACAAGCACTTGTTTTATGTTCGTGTTAAGTTCAATATAGTTTATAATGCTTAATAATGTCTTCAAAGTCAACATTTATTATGGATAATAAGTTCAGCTTTAAAATATAATGGTGATTTATTATTCTAAGTTAAATTAATCTTTATAATTTCAAGATGCTTGAATGAAATATGCAGTCAAATTTCTATATAAAGTTAACATTCTATGTGTGAAATTTGATTAAATTTTGAACAAGTTATTATGAAAATTAACTCCATTTAATCTTGTATACAAAACTATGAATGCAAAGACACAATTGAGTAATGTTTATTTTCGTTACATTTCATAAAAAGTATTTAAAATAAGTTGACACATTTTACAATCTATATAATCTATAGATGTAACTGAAATGTAACTTTAACGAAACAATAGTTTAAATACATTGTAATCCTATACTTATGTGTTAGCTTCAACATTCGCTTAATCTCATTCGTATAAATAATGGAACAGATGCGACGTGTTCACACAACAATGCTTCCTTGATGCAGTCAGTTTACTTTCATGCGATATCGGCTTACTCCGCTATAAATTATCAAACGCTTTGTTCTCTACAAAACGACGAATAGAATTATTGTCCCCGTCAATTAATGTTCACTCGAGCTAGACATCTGTGACCCGTCTGTATAGATTGCAGCGATATTTAACTAACCTTTTCTTTTCAAAGTCAAACAAAGTAAACTAACAAAGTAGCTTTATGATTTGTTAACAATGCGTTCGGATGTAAACAAGATACTCGTAGTGTAAACGAAATTGATCCTAACTTGTCAACAAAGAGCATTGTTTGAAATTGGGAGTTAAGTGAAATATATCACATTAAAACTTAATGCTAGTTTAGTATTCCAGGTAGCTTAGTTTACAGAGTTTGTAAGTTCAATATTAGTCATAGGAAATATTGCATTACTGTTCATGGATATAAACGGGAAACTATAATGACTATAATTACTGAATAACTTGATTCAATTCGAAATGTATGATTTTTCGTCGGTACTAGATATTATTTCTGTCAAACTATAAACGTATTCAATTTCTAAACAAAAATCAAACTATATACGTGCTAAAATCATCGCAAGAATAAACACTTTAAAGTGTACAAATGTACACTTTAAAGTATTTATTCAGTAAATTGAGATTCTGAAAATTTTCAACCAAATGCTTCATACTGCAATGAATGAAAATTAATATACTAAATTAAAAATCCTATCTTATTTCTAACGATCATGCTCAAAAATTGAGTAAGATGGTGTAATTTATCCAAAGGTATACGTTCAAATGACATTTAACGAAGCTTTGAAATTGAAAAAAAGCCTTTCGAAATTTCTTACCAAATGCAAGAAACAATCTGACAACAAAGCGCTAAACCATTGTGTTAAATTCGACAAATTTGTGCAATTTTAGATCACCCAACACAAAGCATGAATCTCGATCTGCAACGCCTTATCGCATCATTTCAGGCGAGATAGCGCTTACAGATAATCGCATGAACATCGCGTCTAAAGAAAAACTCGTCCTGTACACGACCAACCCTAGCCGATATAATTCCTGTTTCAAATCTGTCAACCTAATCAGACTAAATCTGGATTTGCGTCGTCTCCAAACATGATTACCGCGACAGAGCGAGCGACAGAGAGAGCGTCGCCGCGCAATATTTGCGTTACGCGGCGCATAAATCGCTTTTTACGATTCATGCATGCGCGTAATCAACTTTGCGATTCATCGAGTCGTAGTCGGCGAGGACAATCACACGGCGACTAGGAGACTGCTCAAAGATTACGACTACGACTACGACGACCACGACTGCTACTACGACTACAACTACGACTGCTCAAAGATTACAAAGAAGCCGGACAGTAAAAGCTGTTTCATTTCTATATGAAAATTCAGGCGTTAAATTACCGCGTAATAAGGCGCCTTGTTTCGGGAGAATTGTTGTTGATAAAAGTGAATGCAGCACTGAACTTTGTCAATTTTTAATATAAGGGAGAGTCAGAATAAAAATAATATCGCATTATCAATCTCCATTGTAATTATAATGTTAGGTTAATATAGCAAGAATAAAAATACCAGATCATAAAATATATCAGGCTTAAATGCAATGAAACGCTACAATAATGCATCAATGGATCTTCAGAATTTAAATAGATTATAGAAAATAATAGGAATTATACGAAAAGCTCAAATTTAAGTAAGTGAATAATTTTCACATAAGCGAAAAATGCAGATCAAATAAAAAGCTATTTCAAAATCATAAATTTTAAAAGATTTTTAAAATTCAATGTTTTAAATTATAAAATAGCTTTCATTGACTTACCATGTGAGACGACTTTTCTGCAAACATTAACGTAGATAAGGACTGTTGCAAAAAAACTCTTTAAGTAAGCATTTCTACAATTAAACCTTAACATGACGAGTTATATTTACTATAATTAATCACAGTAAGTTTGTAAATCCTCAATCAGATGACACTGTGTTACAGAAAGCAATTCCTGGCAATTTCACGAATAAAGCCGTACATGAAAATTGAATTATATATTATCTGCTCTTGAGATCTCGACGTTGTGTGTTGTAAATTCTTACAGCGTCTATCATCAGCAGTTGCAGTGACTGTCTCGCTCATTGACTATCTGACTGTTATAGTCTGTTTTACTGCCCTGTTAACACAGTCGTTGTTAACTTGTCGTTGCAAAGAGATGCAAATCTGTATAATGCTGCGTTTTTGAAGTTCATAAGACTGCGACTTGCTTATTGACATTCTCTAATTGATTTCATGCAGTTTCTACATAGAAAACAGCTTTATTTAGATGATCTAAAAAGAGATTTTAAAATTATGCGTGAAAATTAGTTCTAAGACTAATCTTAACCATAAATCATAAATTAAATAAATATATATTTTAGACGTATGCTTTGCTATAGTTAGATATGCTTGCACATGATCAATTGCATGTGGATAAATTGTTCCGATAATTCACTAAACTTCAAAACTAAGCATCAACAGTTTAATATACCAATATATAGTTCAAATATACAGTTCAATATGCAATATATAGTTGAAATTTCATACAGAAATTTAAAATTGGTTGCTCGGGGAGGGGGGAATTTAAAATATCTCTTTTTTATAATATTATAATGATATTCCTAACAAAGTCTAGCGTGGGAATAGACTTAGTAATTTTAGATAGATCTAATTACTGGTGTCTAGTAATTGTTAATACACGATTACGGATCTGAGAAATTGAGAATCATATATACTCAAGATTAGAATAATTTGCTGGATATTTTTTGTTAAAACCAGAAGTTCAACTTTAAAATTCATCGCGCGAAAACTCAGCATTATTGCCAAGTGTGCGTTGAGTCTCGATCAAAATCTAACCCTTTGCTTTCAGACATCTGGCTCCATCTGTCTCCACAGCCTGTCGTAATATTTCAAATAATGAAATGAACGAACCTAACGCATCAAATTTAATTAAATAGCGACAATTTTTGCAATCATCTCATTGCGTCAATGTCATCCCAGCGATTAAACTAATGTAGATTTTATCAATCCTTAGGCAAAATTCCCAGTTAGATCATTCTGTCGCTTTATTTTATATAGTATTACATTATTAGAGTAACTCCAAATGTAGTTGAAATCGATAAATATTGTTTGAACTAAATTCCAGTATAAAATAATGATGTTTATATATATATCAATATTTGATTAATTGAATGATATTAAAAGTAGATCATTTAAACAACGCAATACGGTAATTAATATTTACATTCGGAGAAAATACATTATTGTTATTGAATGCAACACGCGGAGTCATATATCTAGGGAATATACGTTGAATGCTTTGGATTAAGTCTGATTATCATTTTACATGTGTCTCTTGAGTCTAAAATCTAACTAGTCTGTCCATCAAATAGATCCATGTTTCATAGAGTTATAATATTACTAGAAGATGCTTCACACGTCCACAATGAGCCTCGAGTATGTTATTAGAAATTATACCGTGGAGTCAAAGTAATTAAGAACTCGAATTTCATCTGTCAATTCGATCGAACTTTATTAAATTTTGTATAAACAAAAACAAATTAAAAAACAAATCTCAAAGATAAATAAACCTCGAACAAGTCAGCCGAAAATGTTGCAATAGAGAAATAAATGCTGGTTAGCAGTTAGCTGATTATTCAATTTTTGGATTCATTTACTGTAATTCAAATATCTATAACTTTTAGTAATTTTAATCTTGCGGATATTTCATCTTTTGGCGAGGGATTATGCAAATTCACTGCATAGTTTAGAGGATAGTTTATTGAATTATCAGATTCTGTAGTTCGTTGAAATACGCTCATCAGTTGATTAGGATTGACAGAGAGTCTCAAGATAACACAGAGCATCTCGCAACTAATTTTACTCACATCTAATTAAATGATCAACTGAATTCACGAATTTTCAAACACACACATCCAGACTAAGATCAGGACCAAAAGAAATATTTAAGCTTGCTCTCCTAAAATCAAGTTATGAGTGAATAAATTGTACTGACTATTTAATAATTTTTCTCTGAGAATGAACATTTAAAGCTTCATCGTATTTTTGGGCTCAATGAATGCTCTTATTTTTTATTATAAATAAATTATATGAAATTTCTTCTAAAATTGCTGATAATAGTAAAATTGGCTAACGTTGCTACTTTTTTTTCTGAAATTTACTAAAGGCTGAGAGGTAGTAGGATATTCTATGTTAGAGGTATCGTCATGCTACTATACTATCTCTATAATGTCTAAAGATTTAGAATCTTGATTTAAAGATACAACACAAAGTCAGTAAGTTTCAATTTTTATTATTTTTAATCCACGATCAGAATAAAACATAGTTTATTTGTTATATTTGATGCAAAATGTAATAATCAGTATGTAATCAAAACTCTAAATGCCCCTCATCTTTATATTATCGCTATACTGTACGTGTGATTGTCCTGTTATGATAAATTGTTCCATCAATGACTGAAAATACAAAGATGATTTTTTATACTGTAACTAATTGGAACAGCTTCAATGACTTCCTGCACAAATTTCTGTTCATTCAGACGAAATGACATCATATTAGTTATTGACTGAACTTTTTTTGGGAGAACAGTTAAACAAGAGTAAATTGCTATTAATATTAATTTTAATTTTGTTTGTATTATTTTAATTGCATTGTTATATTTTGTTTATTTGATAAACAAATACTTTTTAATCTAGAATAACAAGTCAATAAGGAATCATATTCTATTATTGTTCACAAGACAAAAACTATTATTTAAAGCATTAATATCCAAAAATATAAGAAATCAATAATAATATCATGAAATCAATGTTTGAAAATTACAGGGTTACAATTAGGGCATTAATTTGAAAAAATAATATCATGCTAAAATGGAGCGAATGAAAATTCAGTTTACCGACTAAACTTAAACTGCCAAATAAAATGAAAAAGACATAGCAAGTCACAACAAGATAATTTAAAAAGAATTGCAATCATTGAAATATTGGAAAACTACGAATAAAAATAATTTATTTACAAATTCTTTAAATAAGCTGAAATGAAAAGTTCTTTAATGAGATTTCTTAAATAGCAAAATAAATCCTTCAATGTTTCACGATTGAAATAAAACAAAAGTATATAAATAAAGTAAATAATATCCTTATTTGTACTGCGCAGAGTTTTGTTCAATATAAATGTACAATCACGAGATAGTGTAAAGATATCTGCGAAGTAAATCAAAAATACCTCCATACACGACAATTTATATAAGTTCAATATTGACGCATTGTAAAATTGCTTAATAAGTTTGATTCATGAACATTAATACGTGTACAGAAGATAATATTTGACTACATTGACAAGTTTATTAGGTATTACTGATAAAATATTGATGAAAAATGTCAACAAAAAAGCTTCATTTTGTTTATAGCTCATATTACAAAACCACAAAAAAGCTATTAAAATTTAAAAAAATTTATTTAAATAATTTTTTCTTCAGAAATAATAAAGCGCTCAGTGCATCAGATTACATAGTAAGATTTTTATAAACAAAATAAAAATCTTACTTTTGTTAAATGGATTCCAAACACTGATGCGAAATAGAACTAAAGCTATATTGTAGGTAACAACACTAAATACTTAAGATAAAATGCAAAATACTATGATTAAAAAATCACTAGTCATCATTAATTCAGAAAATAACAACATGCACACGATAATAATATCAATAAACTATGGCAAAAAAGGTAAACAAATGTAAATTAATTCATTAATGATATAATTACAAACACTGCAATAATATCAACATAACATATAAGTTGTAACTTTACACGTACTAATCGCACAACCATTTACGATATGATTTTGACATGCCAATATTGCCTAAAAAATAACAGTTACAACGCAATAATCCATAATTATTAAACCAAATTAGATTTAAATTTGCTACGCTTAAATCAAATAATAAAGTCTAGATTTTACTGCGCTTTTCAAATCTAATCATTATCCGCAATCGACTAATGAACTACACCTAAAATAGTTTAAGTCACATCTAAATCTAAACAAATAAAACTACGATAAGAACATCATCAACAATAATAGGCACTTAATTAACAGAATTTCTCTCAACTGAGATCTTTCATACAGGAATGATTCTAGAACGATTCGTCAAAGGACGATTCATCAACAGACTGTTTGTCAAGGACTATTTTTATAACGAACAATTCTTATTACCCTAACCCTAACACTAACTCTAACACTAACCTTAACCCTAACTCTAACCTTAACCCTAAACCTAACCCTAACTCTAAACCTAACAAATATCCTTGACGAACAGTCCGTTGACGAATCATCCTTTGATGAAATGTCCGCATACCAGAGGAATGTAGTGTAAATATAAGTCAAGTATTTTCATCACAAATAGTTTTCAAATTCCCATTTTTGTGTATCAGCCCCAGTACATTTTCTAAGTACGGCATCTCCACCGCTTTTAACATCAGCAGAATCTAGACACAACTTACTCGGCTTGTGAACGATCATCTTGTCAGTCTAGATGCGATACAATTTTCACATAAATAGCAAAATAATAGTTTGATAGAATTATAAAATTTGTAATAATGCTGAAATTGTGTTACAGAATTAGTAATAATGAAGTGTAAATTGCTTCATTAATGATATATAGCAGAAATTATTGTGAATATAATGAAGTAATTTATGGCTGGAGTGTTCGGAATCAAACTGGCAATTGGTATTGTAACATCAGAAACACTTCATAAACTATGGATATCATTTAATAAAATAAAATGACAAAAATTGAATAAAATTACAAAATAACAAAATGGAATTACGAAGCTACCTTAAAGTATTTAACAATACGATTTAAGTGCTCATCAGAATTAACAACAAAGATATAATCATAAAATTACAGGCAGCCTAAATACAGAATATAACTAGGAATAAATAGAAGTTTCAATTCTATAACTACAAATAAAAAGCATGATTAACATTCTTACTTTATCATGAAGCCATTCTTGATTTCCCTTGTTATCATGACAATGCATTAGAACGATAGGTTTCCCCTCCCCTCCTTGTGAATCCATGCAAGCTTCTTCGCGCCTTAGTTCATTATTTAAGCTCAACGAAAACACCTAAAAGTAAATCATACCAATATAGATCAATTAACTGAATACAAAAGATCAGTTCAATAGTAGTTTCAACGCAGAGAATAATCATGCAGTTGCTGTATACAATCAGTCAATAAATAAAGTTTAGATTAAATTATGTAAGATTATCTTATGCCACAATACAATCTAGCTATAAATTGCACACACCATTCGTAGATTCAAAACCAAAAGATTTAAGGCTCGAGTCTTAATAAATCCTAAATAATAACACACTTGCTGCACCTTTAACAAAATGTATGTTTTCATAACAACATTTAAAATTTTCGCTGTTATATTTCATAACTTTTTAAAGAGAATAATGACTATTATTAACTAAAGAAAACAATTTAAATTAAGAAAAAATCTACTGTCAAGAAACTATCATCAAATTACAAAGAATAAATTTTTGATTAAATGTTCATACCTCACTAGAGCTTTTCCCACCCTGACAATAATATAAACCCACATTAAAATCCGATTTATCGTCTTTACCCAATGTATCCAGACAGAGATTAGTGCTAGGATTACGAACCTAAAAAAACATTCGGTGTTTACATTAAAATACAGCACAAAATAAACTTGAATAAAATAAAACTGAAGTAAAGCTCAAAATCGACTACAACTACATTATACACAAAAATAACAAAAAAACTATTGTATAATGATATTATAATATGTACATAATGCAATAAATGCGCATTTATGAACATTAAATAGATTATTATAAATGCCAAACAGTTTTATATATAATGTTCTTATTACAGAAAGTTTAAGCTTCGATAAAGTAAATAATTTCGTAAATTTGTAATAATATTCAACTTTTAAAAAAGCTCAAAACCTACCATCCCGTAAGCGTGAACATTTTCATCGGGAATAAATTTCTCTGGATACACATTCTCTAGATACCACTTAAAGCTTTTACATTGAAGACGTTCTCTAAGCGCTTTGCGTTCAGAAATATCACCACAATCCTTATCCTTAATGAACAGCAGAGATTATAATGAAAGCAATAAATCAAAATAATAAATGCATAAATTATAAAGGGTTAATAGCTGGAGCAGCTGGAGCCTTTACGGTGCAATTAAGGGAGCAGGATCAGTTAATAATGAACAAGATATAATGCTAGATGAGATAAAACATCTGGCTAAAAAAGTGTGACAACATAACTAGCTACAGTAAACTGTCAATAGAAAATAATGCTAGAAGTTATAGTATACAGAACAATAACTTAAGCAAATAATAGTCTACAAAACAAAACTCAAGTAAATACGTAAAGAATCCATAAGATATTCATATAATACAATAATTGCATGTATATACTGACAATGAGATCTTTTCGATGAATGTAGTACATTCTCTTGTATTCATCCATCCAGACTTCAGCCAAACGCTTTGAATTTATACCATGGGAGTCCTTTTCTAAATTAACAAATAAATAGAACTGTAGTAGAATCTTATGAAAATTTATTTCTAGTAAATATATACACTATAATTATCTTAATCAATTGCAAGAAATAAACTTTGTACATTGAAGATAGATCAAAAAAGAAATAAAAATTTATATCATATAACCATACGATATATAATTTTAAATTGCATATAAACTATAGAATATGAACCTGTAAAAAGTTTATAATAACGTCATGTGTTATAATAGTATCGTAACATTCAAATCTTCTTATATTAAATTATCAAGAAATTAAAACATAGATATTAAAAGTACATACGCTATTTCTTATATATTAAACATACAAAGCATATAATTCACGAACAGAAATTCATAGAGTGCAGCTTAATATAAAACTGAAATAAAACTCGATATTTAGATCGAAGAATATCTAAGCAGCGATCAATAAATAAATAAAATCTAAAATACCAACTAATTATTTAAAAGTTACAGAATTTGAATCCCAAACTTCTAGATTTAAATTCAACAAACTTAAATAACTGCTCCATTAAGCCCAGTCAATTAACTAAAAAAGAACTTTTAAAAGATAAGTTACATAGAACATACGAGGGAATGTATAGGGGTGAGCTCCTCTGAATATATGACCAACACGCGAGCAGGGGAGGAATTCAAGCGACCCTCCGCACATCCAGGCCTATATATGATCAATGGCAAAAATATTCTTATACCAAATAATAATTAACTTTGGAAATAGTTTAAAAAGCAATTAATATAATTTTACAGGACGAAAACCATCACGTATTCCATGAAAGTAGTTACAATATAGAATTATTATTAATATTAAGTATGTTATCAATGATGAAATAACCAAATTGTTGTTTACTTAAAGAAAATATATTAAATACTGGAACCAGTAGACGAATAAAAATAGCAAGTAATAATAAATCACAAATATAAATGTTATTTTATTTTGAATATTTGTCGAAAAACAATCGTTATTATTATCATAAAAACAACATCTCTTTTAATGTATACAACATCTATTTTGCACAGAATTATGCAATATTTTTGCTATACAAAATGTAATTTCTAATTACAAATAGCAATAAATACTAAAAAATCAAAAATCATTAAAA
>JAQIXG010001359.1:0-22640 GCA_034700105.1 Oconnorella tubifera
ATAAATATTCATTTTCATAAACTTTTTCAAAAACTAAGTTGCTTTTATGCCAAATATTTTTTTGAGAAATTAGATGATACGTAAGTAACCCATATTTGAACTTCTATTTTAACTTTTTCAAAACACAGATTTTTTTATCATAAAAAAAGTTATAATGAACCTTCACGTTTTATTGATGAGACGGCTTGCCGCTCCTGAACCGCTAGTTCATACATGTTTGAAATATGAGTTAAAATGTTAATCGGCTCTTCATTGCATGTAGAATAAAAAAGAAGCTCATCCAACATTACTTTCAATTGTTAATTTTACATTCGAAAAGCGTAACGAAAATTCTCAACGAACCAGTTTTGAAAAGATTGTTGCAAAGCTGTTCGACTGGTTGCAGGATTTGAATCAACAAGTTCCAGGATAGTGACTGGGTTTAAAGGATTCTTTTCATTCTGAGTCTGTTTGCATTAAATATTAAAATTCAAATGAAGCATAATAATTCTTCGATAAATAATACTAAAATTTAGATATGTTATACGATAAGAAAACTTACACTGATTCTAAACTAATGCTAAAACAAATATTTTATTAAACTATAACTAATTATGTGGTAAATATAAGTTAGATAATAAATACTAATAAAATAAAGCACAACTTGTACAATTCTAATAGCAATAAACACATAATATTACGTATTTAAAATATAATGTATATATATTTAAAGTACAGTAAAAGCTTTACTTTTGAACAAAGAGTTAGAAATATTTTTGATGAGCAACTATTGACTGTTATCTTGGATCCAGCCGCAATGCCCAGTTGTCTACTGTCAATAAACAATCCTACAAATCCTACAATAATTATCATCTACTCAATTGTAATAAAGTTAATAATAAACTTACAAGATAGCATTATTTACATAATCGCAATCCATTCTATAATACATTTTCTTGCAATACATAACATTGCAAGAAATTTCAGTTCTAAGTCATTTTCTCTGACATTGTATGTAAATAAAGAATTATAAAATACCTGATATGTTAGTTAAGCTAATTATTTATCATTTAAACATATGGCTATATAAAAAGCATGCATTAAAAAGTACTATTTTAAAGCAGAAGCCAAAGTCAACAGCACACAGTACTGTAAAATGTATATTTGTTTAGAATAAAAGGCAAATAAATTTCTATTATAAAGGTTATATTATATATTTTATACATAATATATAAAATCTCCATGTCAAACTTCTAATGAGATAAATATAGACTATTTGCTGAAATATAAAATAAATAAATTTACCAGAAAATATAGATGACTGATTTCTAGCTTCATCAATAACTAAAACTTTCTGTTGTGAACGCAATGAGTAGCCAAACACTGATCCATTGATGCAAACAAAGAAATAAGAAGAACCTGATGATGACTGAGGGACACTCATCTGAAAACAAAATCTAAATTTGTATTAAATATTATGATCCATTTATTGCAAAGATCACTATAATTACATAATTATTGAAGCATATAATTGCATCATTATTGTAGTAGTGATGATTTAATTCCAACCAAGCAAACTATCCTGATGCAATATAGAAATATTTAATTACGAAATATCTGGCATTTATATTCAAAGTTCTAAAGTCTTGACAGCCTGCTACATTCACATTAAGTTCTGATGTATCTTTTAATTCAATGTACAATGTACATTGTGTAAATACATTCTTTTCTTATACAATTCTCAAATAAATACTGCTCTTGCAGAGTAATAGTAACACTGCAATTTGTTACAAGTAGAACATAAACAAATACAAATGAACTAGACGAACAACTGTTATGAAATCCATAAATCATCAATTTTAATTAAAAATTGATACATTTTTATAAATCAAATTTTATAAATATGTAAATAAAAATTAAAGAAGAGACTGAATTCCCATTGTCTATTAGTCAATTGCCATTTAACATTTATTATGTTATAAAGCTACACTATTATAAGCTAGTTCATTAAAATAATATTAAGCAATAACTGAATTAAAATAGAACTGATACAATAATAACTGTAAGAGCTCACATCACAGCTAATAATATCTTTCTGTAGACAGCTCTCATAAAGATCTTTATCATGAAGTGTGATATCATCTCTAAACACTAAACTCGCGTCTGGCAGATAAACTATAACTACAGCTACATGAGCCTCTGCGACAAATAATGCAATAAACACAATTTTAAAAACTACATATTGGATCATAATCCAAAAACAACATTAAAGTAAATGAAAAGAATTTCAGTTAATATAATTTCAGAAAAGGGGAGAGAAGGAATCATGAGTCTAAAATCAAGAAATTTTTAATGGTTTCGGACATTTTTACATTAAACTTCTTTTTAATATCTTGTAGGACTGATCCCTGTCCACTCTATACCTACCATCATCATTAAAACTTTCAATTAAAGTCATTTTGAAATATTTCATTCATTTAATATACAATTTAAAAAAAGTCATACCTAATCTCGCAGCTATCATCAAATATAATCTTATAAGTTTCTAGAAAATACCTACCTTGAGGAGAGAGTTGAGGAAAAAGCAAAAGAATCATAAGATGCTCGTTGTTCAGAGATTGTTTACAAAACAACAACTTAGTGCAGTCGACTTTAGATGGCGTATAAATCTGAGTGAGGTAAGTCTGTAGTAAGTTAGTGCGAGTGCTGCGTGTAACTACGTGCATTTCACGAGTCTTTCCAGAAGAAAGTGAACTTTGCGGCATATAAATTCTTGTCTGAAATAATTATATAATGTAGATACTTCATTAATTAAATGAAAAATAATATGTATTTGTATTGAGTTAATTAAATTATAAGTCAAAGAAATTATGATATATTAACTCCATGATTTTGGAGTAAAATAATAATAATGTAAAATAATATAATGTAGAATAAAGAAATCCTATAATAAAACTGCAATCCACAATTTAAAACTTATGTGCTTTTAAGTAAAACAATTAAATCACCAAGTTAACTAGAAAATACAGTTTCAAAAATAGCAAACTAAATGTTTGAAAATATCTTATAATATCAAAAACGTACAATTATTCCCTGCTCTTCATTTACTTGACAATACCACAGGTTTTTAGTAGGAAGCGTCTTAGAAAGTATTTCTTCAACTGTGTAAATATTCAAAATTCTTTTTTTAATAAGCAATTAGTTGCAGTTTCAGTGCATTAAGAAATATTATCGCAAGTGTAATTTCAATAGTTATGTTGTGTTTAATTGAAGTCAATGAATTAAGAATAATTATTCATCTCTGTTTTGATCTCTGATCATTACACATATACGTTTGACAAGAAATCACTTCGTAAATAATCACATAAGCAATGGCTTCAATACTATTATAGTGTCATCATGAAATAGTCTTTCTGATTTTCATAATAAACTCTATCTTGTATGGCTAATCATATCGGTCAAACACACAGACAGACAGAGGAACAGACAAACACAGACGAAGCAGACCTTCTGTGCAAGCATAGAAAGAATAAATGAATCTTTTATGAAATAGAGTAAATAATTTACATCAGAATCTAATTCTAAAAATATACATAGACAACTTATTAAAGCCTAAGTTATAATTGAAATACACATAGCAAATTTAATAAGCTGTAATGTGACATTGCTTTACCTGCTTTACATTCTTCATCAAAATTGCTAGACTGCTTAGATGTGAATATTATCTGAAATAACAGAAATTAACTTATTGCATCACATAACATTTATAAACTAATACTAATTAATTAAACATCCACAATATGCTATTACACAATTACGCATGTCAGAAAAGATTCATATTATGAGTAAAAATTAACTCTAAATCAGTAATAACTAAAAATAATATTAATTTATTTGATATTTAAATTTAGGGTTTGATTTTAATCAGTATATTATGGACACAAAGACATTGAGTTCATATAATCTTTATTTAAAAAATAAATATAAATAAAAAAAGAATTAACCTTAGGTTTATTTGATGATGGTCTGTAAGAAATAGTAGACATGCCTATCCTGAACTGTTTTAGTGGTATAAATACACCAGATGTATTGCACAGATTGCTGCATAATCATACAATATTTAATTGATATCATTAAGATCAGATCATAAAGCAGTTAAAATAATGCAGAATTTAAGAAGCAGAGCAAAATTAAAGGTATATTTAATATCTAGATTACTGTTCTAAGACAACTTTGAAAAAAAAAATTTAAATACAAAGTAACAAATGCCCCTAAATTATTAGCAAACTGACATGAAAAACATTATCACATATTAACAAAAACAGTAAAAGATTATACACATTCAAATTTATAAAAAATACTACATGTGTATAAGCCAACAGATGAAAATAAAACACTACCTGTCGTATCGCCAGATATTAATAAAGCCTTCACAATCAACAGTAAATATATCACCATCCAAGCCAAATGAACCAAGATATACAATCTTATGATTATGACCTCTGTACAGCTGCACTGGTATCTTCTTAGCAATGCAGCTAATTCTGTAGCTAGGCAGAGCAGCTGGCTTTCGCTGTTAAATGTATAATAACTTTATCATTATATAAATACTAAACAATTTCAATTAATTAATCAAGTAATAATTTTTCAATTATTAAAGCAACAAACTTATTGATACAAACTTGATCCAACTGGTTCTAAGTTAGATAATCTGGCTACTTTATAAATTTTTGTTGATAAAATCTATAAAATAATAATATAAAGTAATAATATCACCAAAGAAAGATAGCAGAAATAGCATTTAAGAATGAAAGTTTCTACCTGAGATGTATCACCGAGATAATCAGAAATATCACATTTAAGTACATCGGTGTTATTAAGAGCAACGTATAGATTTGAAGAAGATGATGAAGGTTGAAGAGAAGAATATGAGAAAGCACAACAAACTGGCTGACTGCTATTCGTGGATAAACCTCTTTCAGAATATGGACCTAGAACATAAACAAACAGAAATTATACTTATAATATTGTAGGATAATAAGTAACTTGGTTTATTTATTTACAATTTATTGGATAACAGTAATAGATTAATTATTGATAATATTTGCAGAGTGTGGTAACTCCAATAAAGGCAAGAATTTCTGGCTATCAAACAAGAAAGTATTGAGTTCAAATGTTAATATGACTGCATTAAAAAATAAAATAAAATCTCAAAAACACTTTACAAACTATAAACACTAAGCAACACTTATATTGAAAAACAAAATCTCGTCATAACAGCTATTTGAAGCTTAGAACAAATTTCATTAATGTTTAAGAACAGAAATTGTTTAAAACTATTACTAGTATTTGATTTATTTAACAGCAACACATATAGAAAAATAATCTACATCAATTTACCTGAGTAAAATTTAAAGTCGCTCGAAGCAGAACTAAGCCTTAGTAAAAGTCTTAGAGCGGAGGGACATTGACTTCCTAAAGGTAACATAAGATCTGATGACTTAAGCTGAGCTGACTGATTATCTGACGACCCCACTGCCCAGACACTTAATACACCCTATAAATATACAGTCATAACTAATGGCATTATAACTAATGTCAGAATTTATTGGCAGAATTAATAAAGAGCACATCGATAGGTTTTAATACATGCAAAAAACTTTTTTATTTTATTCCTTGTAAGGTTATATTTTGAACATCAATTCAGTTTTCAATTCTATGATAAACTTCTTAAAAATATGAGTTAAAATATACTTTAAAAAAAATCAAACCAAAAGCACTAACACTGAAAGTGATGGTGACTAGTTGAAGTGAGTTTTGTGACCATGCAATATCAACAACAGAATCATCATTGTGAGTGAGTCCAACATATGATGTTCTAATAGAAGCCTCAAAGTCAACTATCAACAAGTCACCTGCAATAACACAACAATGTGATCTCTAAAAAACTAGACAACAATACAAATACCAAATATAAACCGCAAACTACACAAGAAATTCTATTAAATAGTCAAACATTGGTTTCATTTTAGAGTTAAGGTTTATGAATTGGAAGCTCAAAAACTAACCTGACACTAATTAGAAAGCTTAGTTTAACAATTACATTTTCATTACATTTGAATGACATTTTAACATTGAATATATATTAAAGTAACTTGATTGTTTCATTACTTTGGCTATTCTTAAGTCGCACTGTATATTTCAACTTTTCTTAGGCCCATTTAGTTTTTTTATCTGTTATAATTCTTAAAAAAAAATAATATATATAATACTACCATGCACAGTGCCCATAGCCAGACAATGCTGAGTCTGAGAAGCTTTAATACTCACTACTCCCTTAGATCTTGATGTTATTTTTAAAGGCTGGTCAATCACTTGTATTTTCTGTATAAAATATTAGTCAGCATTAATTCTATTCTAAAAACTCCAAGTGCTTACTGTTGAAAATCTAAAGCTGCTCAACTGCAGCTAAATATTAGACAAAATAAATATATTAGATTGAATCAAATAAAATATATAAAACCTTCCAATAGAGTGCTTCCAGTCGCCTGTATTCTATGAGTCTAGACTTACTGATACGCTCTGTGCAGTAATCTGACTGTGTCAAAAAGAGATTAGAAGATAGAAAACTCTGAGGTCGTAAAACTGTGAAATCCAGTAACACGGGTGATGAAATATGCCTTCCATAAAAATACAGAATAATACTCTAAATATGCAAAACCATTTCAGTTCAAAATTATTCAGCCATTGTAATTTCTATGTTCTGAGAGCATATTAAGGAAAAGAAAGCATAAAAATTCTAGCCATAGAAACGATTAGTTAGATAAACTATATATATCTGTAACGTTAGATAAAAATATACTTGAATAAGAGTAGATATAATATTATATACATCTGCTTAAAAACATTTTATTTCCTTACAATTTTTATTCATATAAAATTGTCAATAAATAGAGTAATAAAGTGATTGTTGCCTACCTAGCTGTATAAGGACATAAGTCTTGAGTGTGTCGCCACACATTCTTTCTAGGTTATATGAAAATAAATTAAAAAACATCGACTAATTAATAAATATTAGTTTCAATTCTTCGATTAAATAATATAAGTAAAAGCGTACGACACAAATCACTATAAAATGTTACAATAGTTAAGGATGAATAGTAAACTGTAAATTTCGTAGTACTACTAAATTTATAAGTACTACTAAATTAATAGTATGTAAGTACTACTAAATTTATATAATATCTACTGAATAGTAAATGTAGATTGAAAAGAAGATTTTTATATAAATTATAATTTCTTCATATAAAACAAAACAGTACTCAAGATTTCTTCTGAACTTCTTTTCTTCAAAAATATTTCTAATGCTTGCAAATTCACGCTCACTTGACAAACCACTGGCCTCCTGTCAGACATATAATAGTGGCATGTTAACTGAAATTTACCCAGAATAGACTGATGTCCAAAGAAAGAGAAAAATTTAATAGCTGTTATATCCAACAATTTTATCTCAATTGTATCAAATTTTGCAGCCATGAACTAGTAATATATGGAAATATCTTAGCAAAATTTCATATAATTTGATGGTCCAATGACTAAGATGTGATGATTTTAGTGAGAGGAACAGAAAAATGTGTCAGAGCAGCAGAATCAAACATCATTAATATCTCATTAATATTACATGTCACTGGCACTTTGTATCATGGAATTTGAATTTGAATATAACACAATATTTATACAAGATTCAGACAAAAGATATCACATGAAATTATAACTATCTCTTAGTTGCAACAGAGAGTAAACTTTGTCAACTGACTTTAATAATTGAGATGAAGTCATCACTGTTAATATGTGTTACAATAAAGTAGTTGACTTCTTCTGATACTTCTTCAATCATTACCTTTGTTTCCTTTAACAAAAACATTACATTGCAGTACAACTTTGTCAAGACAACTTACACAATATATACGTTTTACATTACGAATAAAATTTTATTTTAAAGGCACTAATTCTATAATTTTCTAATTGAGCAGACTAAATTTAACATTTACATCCATAAATAATAGTACTCAGTACTAAAAGAATTATATATAAATTATACAGCTATATCACATCTTATGTATATTATATGAAAAGTAAGATTTAGAGATGTTAAAACTCTACTGTAATTCTGCAATAGTAATGCGTTTCTACCTCAAATACAATTTCTTCCATAATGAGTTGAATACTCTTGTTATAATCTCTAATATGTGATTCAGACTCCATGCTTGACTTGCTTACACTGCAATATTTTGTTTAAAGATAGTTAAATATTTACTATTGGGGAAAGTATTCTTATATATCTAACTTCAGTGCGTTTAAAAAGGTTACTTTTCTTAAAAAAAAACAGTATTCAGAAACTGGAGATAACAAAGTATCACAATGCAAATATGAATTAATATTATAATTGTTTATAAAAATGTCGTAAACTACATTATAAGCATCAAGAAATTGATAGCATAAGAAAGTCAAACATTATGAAAATTTAGCATTTTTCGTTTTATCAAATACAAAGTAAGTTCTTATTACAAAAATGTAAAATATATTGTCATTTCATTTGCCTTGTTCTTGCAGATAGGGGAGTAGCCCAAGCACTCCTCTGCTCAGTGATTGCCTCTGATCTGAATGATGACAGAGGAGATGCTGATAATGGTGTATCCCAAGCAGCTAATTGTTCAGCCCTTGGTTTAGAGCTTAAAGTATACGCATCTTGATTCCTGGTTGTACTGATACCAGGTAATACTGTTGGTGTTCTTGGTCTAATGACACTTACATCATCCCATCTTCTACAATATATACAATTGTTGAATTATAATAAAAATTATAAACATTTCAATAATAAAGGCCAATCAATTTTTATTCAAAAAAAGTATAACTAAACTACTCAAAAATAAAATCTGTCAACAAACTCTAAATCTCGCAATACTCCTTAACTTATAATTTGCAGTTTATAAGTAACAGATTTTTGATGCCAAATAAATACAATGACAAAAGCACCTTCTAAGTGTGATAGTATATAAATGTTGCAGTATAAAACTTTTAAACATATACAGAATATATGCGAATAGCAGGTATATATAGAGCATTTGTCTTTTGAAATGTAAAAGTTAACAGCATATAAAAAATAATTATATGTGACCGAGTCACAAAAAGTGCAATCACAATATATTCAATATATTATCAGAGCGTTAAAGATTGCTAAATAACATGTTGTTATAATAACAACCTTGATGAGTAACCAACATCAACAGGAGGCAGCTTGTGTAATAAGATGTAAGCTCTGCTATGCTGATATCCAGCAGCAAGTAACAATTCAATGTTTGATGTCATTTTCTTCACTGAATATTCAAACTATACCTAACAGATAAAATGAAACACAAAAATGAAACTAAATATATCGAAATTATTTAACGCAACATGCTGATGAAAAGCACAAACAGAAAATGACCTATTCTCAAAGGAAACTCGTTAAAAACAATTTTTAGTCGATAATCAAGAGTTTGCATAGTAGGGCTATATATTTTCATATATTATGACACCTGTGCTAAAAATTACTACAAAGTTGATCAAAACACTATAAGTATAAAAAGTCGACCATTTATGATTAATCTTAGTGGAGCTTTTAGTAAAGTATGCTATTCATTACTTTAATTAATTGACATAAACTCAGTACATGAAATTAATACTCGCTGTTCGTTTCTATGATCCATTTGTAAACATCTTATACGAAATAGAAGATCAAAACACTTGAAAATTATCAGGCTGTAGTGTAGAATGTAGAGTGTAACGTACTACTATGTATATTTAATAACTATGTTATATTAATGTGCTGAGTGACTAGGTCAAATTGATCAAATGTATAGCTTGTATTTTCATTTCTAATCAATCTGAAATAAAAACACACATTCTGAAACTAAAACCTCGAAGAGAAAATGATTTGTTAAAGTCTAGTATCGGTATACGTTTTTCCCAATCAGATAATGGTTCATAAAATATCATTTATCATCATACTTGATAGCATTATGGTAAAAAGTTTTAGTCCCTGTTTATCACTTATTAAATAATGGAAATTGAATAAAGGTGATCTAGTGCATCTTCTACAGCATCATTAGACAAGAGTTAAAAATAAAACTTAGTAATTATGCCTCGACTAAATTGAACTAATGGGCCAAATGCACCAAAAAAATCTTGCAAAATTTATTCCTGATCAACGATGCATCAAAGAAATTAAATTCAGTATAAATAAGCCTAGTTGTTATTCGTTGTACTTTTTCGATGGATAAACATCTATACAATAATTAAAACAACGGACAAATTCGATATGGTTTCACATTTCATTAATTTAACTTAACACATTTTGTTGTATTCTTAAGTAATTTATTTGCTGTGTAACTCAATAAGACAGATAAACCGATTCAAAGGCTATAGAAAATTATTCATTTCTGCAGAGTAAAGATGTCAAGTGTTGAATTATTTTTTATTAGGCTTACCTCTTTTATTTTTGAAATATGTATTATTACTAAGCAAATTCTAAGACTTAATTATGCTAATAAGCTTAATTAAACAGAATTTCTTATTAATTTTCTTAATTCCTTAGAATGTCTTACAATTTCAGTATATGTAGGTTTAGTAAGTTTTATTAAACTTTACACTTCAGCTATTAATTACAGAAAATTAATTATGATGCTACTCATTTGTTATTTATTTCTATAATTATAATTAAACCAAATTGAAGTTATTTCTTTATCACATTATCTTGGCTGATAGCTTACATTGATATATCATAGGTTACATCACATATTAGATTATTAGCTGCTATTCAATTATAATATTTTTTTTTCGCTTCCCATTTCTCTTCAACAAATTTAATTTAATTTGCTTTAGTCTAAATTATTGAGCTTAGGCTTATTGCACAAGATTATAAAGAGGCTTACTAAAAAACAATATTAATTTATAAGCATAGTTTGAGTTATTTCTTCCATTGACCAATGAGACTACGTATTTTAACCTTTAGATCGTTTGATAATTTGTCAATAGTCGTGGAAGAATTATCATGGCAAGTGCAGATGAGGATTTCTTTAATTGCGCCATGTGTCTGCAGCCGTATGATAATCCAAAGATTCTGCCATGTATGCATACATTCTGTATGAATTGTCTTCAATCGTATTATCGAGCAATTATAGAACTACACAAGCGGTATACTAATATTTTAATTCAAATGCTTTATATATAAACATATATTAGCTATTATTTGCTTTTACTATAGAACGTCGCTAATAGTTGGGCTATAGTTTCAAATCTTCAATAGACTAATTAGACTTACAAAAATACTGAGCTACATGATGCAGATAACATATTAATGTCTGTATATAGGCTATCGTTTATACGATTATAGTTTATGTGATTATTTACGATGGAAAATGAGGCGTTGCATATTATTTGCTAACCAGTTTATTTTAAGTTCAAATCTAGACAGTTTGTATCTACGCTATAGTGGCGTTTCATTTATTTACAAACGTTTTTTGATTTAGAAAATATATTTATCTTCAGTGCAAGCTGCGTTTCGCTGTGGTCAGGTGTTGCAGTCAACACAATTAGATGTCCCATTTGTCGTGAGAACGCCGACATACCGCCGGGAGGTGTCAAGAATTTCAAAACAGACTTTCGGATGAACACATTCATCAGAATACTGCATGAATCGCGTCAAAAACTTACCATTCCTGCTAATCATACACTAAATGAGCAACCTGCAATAAGGAAAATTACCACAATTGCCCAGTCGACTGAGCATGTTGATTCAATTGATGAATTTGTTGTTATTTATACGATGAGTGCAGCGAAAACAATTAAATTGATGAACTATGAGGAGTTTTCAGCTATTGAAGAAGACATTAGCAGTGTGTACATCAGGAATGAAAGACAAGAATTGATCATTGATAAAAATTCAGTAAATTCTTACAATTCAGAAACTTCAGAATTACCCATGCAGACTTTGCATTACACCACACATAATATGAGTAACGCTACATCAGATGATAATATATTGCTGCGTGAACCAACTATAAGATCCACCACAATAAATTTGAATGAGGTTCATGAACGTAAGATAAGGGACCGAGAGAGACTTGAACGCATCTACGATGTTCCATATTCTGAAGATGAACGTTGTTTGTTTCAAGCTTGTTTTAGCTTCTTAAATGTTATTAAGAATTTCTTCAATAGATTTTAAATTTCATCTTATTGGAATTATTAATAGCCATGAATAGACCTACAGTAGAATTTACAACCTGTATGATCACATGTGAATTAGAGATTATAATCATTATACCCTGCAAGAGTCTGTAACTTCTTCATTATAGAATTTTTGATACTTCTTTAACTTAAATGAAAGTGCAACATGACGAATTTTTTTGTACAATATTATGATAATTATATCATACTGATAATTACAATAATTCTGTCCTATGAAAATATAATATATTACATATTATATTTTTACTATAATCATTAGCAAAATGATTACAGTAGTAAGTGATCAGTCTTATAAGCCTATTAAGCTTCGTAATAGGTCTCACTGCTTATGTCAATTTAAAGTTAGCCTATCTACATTAATTATACATTTGGGGTGAAATTAGTCTGAAGATCACTTTTTAAAGTGTTACAGCAAAAGAAAAATTATACTGGCCCTCTAATAAAATATTTTGAATCATCATGGGCTTGATAATTACCTTTCTGAGGGCTACTTATATTCATTTTACATAATGAGAATAAAATAACAAACTAATAAGATTCAATAATATTAATCAAACAGTTCATCAAAATAGTTCAAATACTAACGGTTTCAAACAATAACAACTCATCTCTTAAATAGAGTCTTGTCAAAACAATATTCAGTTATGTCACTACAATGCATTACTCCAAAAATAGTTAAAAATTGATAAAAATCAATGCTATCACAGACTTGAAACTCAAAAATTTAATAGAAAATTTCAAATCAAATTATATTCAAATTTAAATTACCCTTAAATCTTAAAATACTTAACACAAGAATGTCCCTTACATACACAGTTCAACATAGCTACTAATTCATTTTTACTAATTTCTAATTGAGATATTACGCAATGATATTTTGCACTAGATATAACCAAGACTGTTAAAAGTGACACTGCAATACTTCTCTTTTTTAATAAAATCAATGATCCTGCAGAGGTCAAGAGATAATGAAAAGACACAGCTGCGAAATGAGTAAAAACTCAATGTTGCCTAAGTAATGGTTCTTTTCAAATAACTCAAGCCTAGAAATACTTTAATTTACTGATACAGAATACAAAAAAGACTGTTCCAGACATACAACACAAAGTAAAAAATCTGCAAAACAAATTCTTAACTAACTAAACAAATATAGTTTTAAGTTAACAATCATAAATAAATCTCTTAGTACTAACTATCTCATCTCAAACTTATATAGACCAAGAGATATGATACTATGATACTGTTCAAGCAGAGATTTATTAGCACAAGATTCTAGATTGTGTCCAAATGTTGGAGGAAACTCGAAGGAAAAGTGTGGAAAAAATCGTTGGATCAAAGTCAGCTGAAATGTGCTGTCATGAGCATTAAAGGCATCCACTGCTTCCTCATGTAATGTTCCAGGGAACGAAATAAGTATATTTCCACCTTTGGTTATTTCCGAGTAATAAATACGCGTAATCGATTGTTTCATTTCTTCAACTGAACATCCTGCGAGATCGTGTATATTGTATCTTAATTCAGATTCATCTTTTGCGTTACGACGTGCAAACAAATAACGAGGTGGCATGTATGTTCTCCAAAATATTACAGCTCCAATGGAATCGGATGATTCCTTGGAGAAATGTTCAACATACGAAACTGCTGGAATCACACCACCTTGGTGGATGCTGCCAAAAAAGAGTGAACCGGACAAATTGAATAAAATCCAAATAAACGTTAAACTTTTTCGTTTAAAAATTACCGAAGCATAGAGGGCTGCGAGAGGGACGATAAGTGGAATGAGAAAGCGAGCCTCCTGATGAGGGAATAAAGAAAGACAGACTGTTGGAAGTAAGTATGATGCCAATAATGCAGAATTCAATGTGGAAACTCGTGTAAAAGTAACTAATTTCCTTACCAGAGCAAACGCATCATATGTAACTAACAAGACGAGTAGACCAAAGAGCATTGGACCATTTACACATGCATGAGTGACGCGTGGATGCAGACCATGCTCCGCAAGATTGTCAGACTTGAGATTGTAACGCACAAAGTTCAGCGGAGTAACTGTGAAATTGGATAAAAAAAAATTAGTTAGACCATCATCAGTAATCTCTTCAATAATGGCTGTTGGAGATGATAGCAGTTGGCCATAGTAAATGGAATCACAGAAAATAAAAAAAATAATTATAGCGCAGGAACAAATTGCAGAAGAGATTAGTTTACGTGCAATAGTATGAACAGACACAATAATGGAATGATCAAAAATATCCCGGAGTATCCAGTAAAGATAAGGAACAAAAGAGAAAAACACAAATGTAGGACGATTGAAAATACCTAGAATTATGAAAAGGCTTAACAAAAACGAATCAGTTTCAAGTTCTGTAGATTGATTTTCATTTTCTTTATAACTAACTGAAGTGTATTTTTTCTGATAATCAATCGAAGAATTACTTTCTGCAGAAGCTTTGTACTGCTTTAAAATTAGTTCTAACAGTTCACCTTCTTTACTATTTGTATCTAATTGGTTAATATCTGCAGGAGTATCAGAAGACACTGTGCATTTAATGTCTAAATTTGTCTTAATATTGGGATCCTTTACTGAAATCTGTCCACGCTGTTTATTTTCAGGCATTACATCCGTACTCGTTTCTGAGGTTCGTGAGTTTGAGTGAATTTTTGTTACGCAATACAAAAGAGCAGCAAATAGAAAAGCTTCTAATGTATTTGAAAACGTTCTCGAGTAATACACCAGCGTTACATAAGATGAAGCAAAGAGAATGATAGCTTTTCGTCCGTTCAATTTTAGAAGAGATGCAAGATGAAATACGCACAGATCAACTCCAAAACTTAATATCACCATCCATATCCTGCAGGAAACTAAAAGAGTGTAAGAAGTGATGACACTGGTGCCCAGAATAAGGCTGAAGAGTTTTAGCAACAGCAATGCGGGTCCACAGATCAGATAAATTGGAACAATACTTCGTACAGGATCAGGTTCAACAAACTCCCACGTGCGCAACACATCCAAGTTAAAGATGTCGCCTGAATTAACATGCAAAAATTAAATTTAAATCTGATTATAAATCAAAAATGATACATTAATGAATAATTTTCCATGATGACACAGACCAAATAAAAATTAGAAATTTACTGAGACTGTTCGTAAACGAGTTTTGAACACAACTTTGACTTGTAAATTGCCAGTTTGACAAGATTAAAATAATGATAATAATACCTGGTAAAACCATAATCTCTGAAAAATATAATATCTAACATATGACACAGTTACATATTGAAGCAGTCGACACTGTATAGTTAAAATTATTAACATGACCGTTATTAGAGATACATGTAATAAGTACATATTGTACAAAATTAGGTATAACATTTTTAATTATACAGAGAAAGATCATTTATAGAATTTTTGACTGACTAATTGAATAAAAGAACACAACTTTCTGCATCATTATTGAAAAAGTTTAATAAATGTAAAAATAAACGTACACGTTAAATGATTGTGAACCTGCCACTAAATTGAAATCAGCAATATCAAAAAAATAACCTGCTGCAACTTCAACAGACTGAAAGAATTCATCAGGATGTATGTATCCTGTCTGAGGCCATAGAGTCCAGACAATACGAAAACCAGCCAACACATACCAGATGGGGCTAACTTGCTTCATGCTCACTATGTGAATTTATATGCAACTAAGACCAATCATTTATACCAAACTACTCCGCAAATATGAATTATATATAATACACATTACAGTATTCTGGAATGGCCCAGTATCGTGAATATCGTGCTGACAGTGATGCTAACTTCGTCAATGTATTACCTAACTCTCAATTATCGTTCATTTCGTTATTGTTTTGAAAGTTAATTTAAGAAATATTAAATATAGCACTAATATTCTTAATACTAATGTTAAAAAGATAATACCGATTATAAAAATAAAATAAAAACTATACTAAAATACTAATTCAAAATGCCCCATGGAAAAAGCTTGTCCGATATGTTTACTATTAAAAATAGACAATTGATATTATTCACAGAAATAAATCTATGAGTATTTTTATTATAGGTTAGTAATTTGGTTACATCTACTTTTAAAACTGATTTTATTTAACTTTTCAAAATTGTAAAAGTTGAATGTGTGAAAAATGGAAAAGTAGAAAAGTGTGAAAAAGTGGAATAGTGAAAAGAAATGAAATTCACACTTATAGTAAGACTTAATTAATTCTCACAAAAAATAAGTTTCAAATTGTATATTATTAATTTCTGTTGAAAAAGCTACTGCAATGATATGTAAAACCTGCACAATAAATAGACTCACTAAAATAATAAGAATAAGCATTATTATATTTTTAATGTTCTCAAATAACATACTTGCAGTTGTACATTTTTGTTAGTATACTACTCGAGCATAAACACTATAGTATGACAAGTTTCTTTTAATTTATAAGCGTATACAGGTACGGTATTTAACGAGTCATTTGCAACTGAATGAAAAAAACGTCTTTTAGTAAATCTAAAAAATTAATACTTCTATATTGCTACATTTCAAATAATGTACATTAGGCCTACATGTATTTACAAGGGATAACAATTAAATGAGTCTAATTGTAGTCTTATCACAAAACAGCTGAATTCAACGTTTGAGAAAATAACAAAATTTTATTTATCAGCCTTCACGTTTTAAAATTCTTCTAGTTTGCAAAGTTACAATGTAACGTTGCTGAAACGTGTGAATCTGTGTCCACTGTCAAGCATCATAATATGATATACAAATATCAAACTAAGAAAAAGTCTTGTCAATAATTTATCAAAAAATCCCACTTTCTTAGTTCACTGTTAAATATCAACCCCCTCCTATTTCCCCCCCCCCCCTCCCCAGTTTGATAACAATACTATAAATGGGCTTAACTAAGTTTCTATTACATGTTGCTGCTTATAACAGACCTTTGTAACCAAGATATTCAATCCCATTTCGTCTGGATCGACTTTACAGACAATTCTAATAGTCATTGCGCAAAATTCAATACAGTCGTGAAGTAAAGCGTATAAAATTAAAATTTCAATCATCATTTCAATAAAATGACATATTACAATTTTATGTAATTACTTTACATTATTACCAGTTTTTAAACGATCGATCTTTCCACAAAAACTTAATGGTAAGTTGTAATTTTTCTTTGGATACAAAATAAACGTTTGAGCTCTTAAACATTTGAACTAGCTGTTATTGTAAAACAATGTGAATTTATGTAAAGTTATAATGAATTATATTTAAAATGTATCTTTATATTATCATTACATTAATACTATACTGCATATTAAGCCTATAATAATTCAATGTCACATTAGCACAGAAATGCTACTTGGTGACATGTTTTAAACAGGATCTTCTGAAAGCAATAAACCTATTCTATAAATAAGCCAATTCTTTAAATAGAAACAATAATCAAGAGAATTCTTTCTTGAATGACGGTGTGAATGTGAAAGCATGCGTAAAACAATTACACAAGATTTAATTCAACTTAATCTAAAATAATAATGTTATTTAAAAGTAGTTTTGTCTTATTTTCAGAGCACGGAACTTGCTAGCAGAGAATAGGTTTTGATAAGATCCATGGTCAACACTTGCTGTAAACAGTCGAGTGTAAATTCTGCAAGTAGATGGCGATTATACTGACCAGATATCTGTCGCAAGTTAGAAACAACGGTATGTGGCTTCCAACTGAGAGACAGTGTATTCGAGTTTTTACAAACACTCGAACCAGACTTGGCTCTAGCAGCTTAATATCCTTTCATGTTATTGTCAATTTACTATTTTATGTTTCCAATTTCTAGTGTAGTATTTTTTAAATTGATTCAACGTATGAGATTTAATTTTAAAAGATTAATCGTTTGCCTCTAAATTTTGATTTTAAAAGTACATATTTAGTAGTTATTAATAAGTATATCATTTAATCTTTTTTATTTCTTGTATTAATATTTTTAAATTGTGACATTGATAAAAAATATTTTTTTATGCATCGTTTTCAAACGAATTGATGAATGTAGGCCTACACGACGATAAAATCTACATTTTGAGCAAATATTTTATAAATAACAGATAGTGCGATGTCTAATACTTAAAAATGTAAGAATATAAATTAAACATATATTAAAATTTATTTTAAATATATTAAAACTAAGTTAATTCATTAGTTGCATATAATTCTATTGCATCATAAATTTAGTCTATGACCTGTAATTTTTCTTCTATGAATCTTCTATTTATTGTAGAACTTGTAGAAGACTTGTAGACTCGGGGGATCAAGCTGGACCCAACACTGGTAGGTCTATTCATTTCTACATTATTCTTTAAATATTATAAAGTATGCATCTTGTGAAAGAATAAAAATTGAAAGAACAAAAATCGCTTCACAAGTCACTGAAGACAGAGTTATTTAAAGTGTGTATATCAAGGTAAGTTATTATTATATGAAAGATTTTAATCAAGAGCTTTCTTTGGTGAAATGATAGAACTGTAATTTGAATTGAAGGGCCAGGTTCCATTACAGCTCATTATAGCCGAAAGTTAGCAACATGCAGTTTTGATCGATTTTGTTTTATAAAAAGACTTGCTTCTTTCATTTGGGAAAGATTTACTTTGTTTAAAATTTGTTCTAGCCATGTTTTTAATTCTAATTAATTAGTCCATTCTATTTGTCTGCCTTTATGCAAATAAATAATAATTAAAAAGTTCAAATCTTGTCAATAAGAAGAAAATGAAATCAATAAGACAAATCATTAACTATTAACAATGATCATTAAATTTAATTGTTAATTATAAAATTCACATTTTTAAAGTATAAAATAATTAAGAATGTTTTGATGCTTTATCATGATTGATGTATAGTAGAATAGGTCATGATTTTATATCTTAATGATTTTCTCAAATGTTTACTCGTCACTTGATTTCTATACGCTTTACTAAATGGCATTTTTTATGCTGAATCAACAAACACAATATTACAAGGCATTTTAACTTTTAAGCTTTTATTTGCCACTTCTACAATGTTAACATTGCTGTTGTAGGTCAAGATGACAAACAAGTGAATCAACCTGCAAAGAAGAAAAGGAAAGCTAATGGAGGAGTCAAAGAACAAGAAGGAAATGAAATTATATAGGAAGAAAGAGTTGAGAAAATGGAAAGAGCATAAGAGAGAGAAACTGAGGAGGGAGAGGAAACAGAAAGAACTCTATCAACTACTCGGCGGCGATGGTAAGAAGAAGAAGAAATAGGAGTCAAACTGATGTTGAACTTTACAAATCCCTTAAGAGCAGTCATTGCTTAAATAGAATCCATGAAGTTGAACTCGGTGCTGATGATCAGAGGTTCTTTACTTAACTAAACGAAAGCTGTTCGTTGAGTTAAATTTTTTAAATTTTGCTTTTACTGTTTCACCAGAAAATAATATGATTATATTTATATGTCATTTCTGATTTGCCGTTAAGCAGGAATCGAATCGATATGATTATTCTTATAATCATATCGATTATAGTCTAACTGTCATTATGATCTCAATTTCATATGTTAACGATTGTAAACATAGGCGTACTGGTAAAAAATCAAAAGAACTTTCTTTCTCAGTGTGATGTGACAATAATTAAGAATTGAACTCGAGAAATAAACCAGTTTAGATGTTTATTGTTTATGAAAACGTTTACAATTTATAAACTTTATATTTTTTGGAGATTACATGGAGAAGTTTTAATACTAGACATTATGATAATGTCAATTTTAATAATTTCAAATTATGAAGATCAATCGATTTTTAACTTTTAAATCTAAGTTCTTTGATGGACCCTATGTTGGGGCCAAATTTAATGTAGGCTACTATTTAAGTTCATTTATATAAGATTGTATTATGCATTTGGCCCCGTTAATGGGGCCAAATTAATGTACAATATAAATTTATAGATAAATTTCTTGATATGGCCAAATTTAAAGTACAATATAAGCTCAGTTCATTCATATACTGTATTATGCATTTGGCCCCGGTGGTGGGGCCAGATTTAATATATAACTCGTTTATTGTAATTTGTACAATGTAAGTTCAGTGATGTAAGATTGTCACTTATTATAATACTGTAACCCCCCCCCCCTCCTCCCTATAAAACCGCGTGTTTAATGCTGTCGGTAATTGTTAAAACGCCGATATTTAGTCTATAATAAACTGAATAGTATTTTACATGATAATATTGATTGTTGAATAACGAACAATGTAACTTATTCCACATTATAATACAGAAATCCTATTTTTATACAGACAAGTTCTAAATGATATTATGTAGCTGTAACTTCAAATAAATCTAAATTAATACGTCTGTATTGTTACAATCTCAAATAATTCCTATTGCATATAATGAAAACGGACAAACTTAGTGAAAAATTAAAATTTTGCATTTTAAGTTTGCACTTTTCAAACTTAAAATGCAAAATAGCTGCAATCAATATTTGACAAAACGAGAAACTTGTTATTTTTTTATACTGAAGACATATTATATGCTGTAGTTATATTATGGTCAAAACTTGTTGGTAATGTTATTAATATAATGCCATCATTTACACGATAGTATTTTGAATATTGTTGCTGTTTTGTCTCTTTGAAAATAAGATAGACGTATACAACAAACACTAAACGTGGAACGAATTCGTCTGTTAGAACATGCAGATACAGGGTTATTTATTATAATGAAAAATATGTTATATATGTGGCCCCCTAAAAACTGTTTATATAAGATTAAGCAGAATTTCATTTAGTAATTTCAGTGCGCGGTAATCTATGATATTTTTAATTGGAGAACTTTGATAAAAAAAATATGTAAATATATACTTTAATCAGTGGCGTAACCACACCCCGGCAATTACGGGAATTGCCCGGGTTGCATTTCACTCTGCCCGGGTTGCGCACGCCTAGACATAAGCATTATTTAGAAAAATAATCGGCTTTTATAGCTGATTTAAAAGTAATTTTAAGTTGTTAGACGAACGAAAAGGTTTTAAAATTCTGTAATCAGCCATTAAAAATTAAATTTAGAGGCAAAGTTGTTAAAAATGTCTAAAATGCTGAGTTATTATACGATGAATTCGTATAGGCCTATAGAATGTTTAAAAACGTTCAACATGGAGTGGTTTTATGTTAATTTTTCTCTGTATATAATAGTCGGGCCGTCGGGGAAAGATGAGCATGAATGTCAGGGGCTAAGATGGAGTAAGCTATAGGGTAGTCACGAGCAAAGTGCCGCTTGGGACAAAAGGAAGAAATGTCTTTTTTCTTTTTGGCCTCGGACGACAGCAAGAAGTTATCCTCAAAAAAATTCTGATTATTTGTGTTATTAGACCTATATTCCGCATATTTGTTATTTGTTGTTGTTCATTTCTCAATAGAAGTTAAAACATAAAAATTCGTCTCTATTAATATCCTGCTAAAGCTGAGACATGAAAACATCGTGCAACTTTCTGAAATCATTGTGGGAAAATATTTTCTCAGAAATTTGTCAGTTAGAAAACTTAAACAAAAAACAAGAAAACTTTACGTTATGAATTTAGCAGTTAGTTCTGTACGTAACTTTTGAATTGTACTTTAACACAATGACTATTATTATAAAAATTATGCAAATAGGAAAGATAGAAGCTATTTACACAGATCGAGAGAACTTGGTAGGCTTATTGATTGACATCATTATATAACTAACCAGGCTGACGAGTCACGGATTTTAAGTTTAGGGCTGACCGGATAACAACCAACACTTGTAACTACATTTATTAATTATAGTATATTCTTAATAACTTCTATATTCTTAATTACTTCTATATTCTTAATTACTGAATCAGTAATGTTAGTGTAGGCCTATTGTAAACTAAAAAGGTGTTTAATGTAATAAGCTATAATGAAAATATATCCGATAAAGTCGAGATATAATTGCAAAAGAAAAAATTTAAAAACCAAAAAAGTCGTCATTTTTTGGAAATTATTTTGCTTACTTCTAAGAAATGTTTCAATGTCGTCCGTATTATTATTGTTTCCTAACTTGTTATTTTCAAAATCATACAAATTACGTTTTAAAATGGGCTAAAAGAAGAAGTTTAAAAAAAAGAAATCAAAGGAAAAGATTTTAGGTGAAGATGAAATTGTCGTGAAAGTTGAAGATGCGGAAAAGAATTTTGAAGATTCCCCACATCTAGATTTTTTCAAACAATGGAAATGCAAGTTGTTATATTTTGTGCCAATTCAGTAATACTCTCTATATAAAGTATGCATGGAAAAAATGTATGAATTTAGTTTCCCACCCAGGCGCGGCGCCACGAATTTATAACTGGGGAGAGGGTCAA
>JAQIXG010001360.1:0-22631 GCA_034700105.1 Oconnorella tubifera
TTCAACCAATGAGAGAAGAGCAACACAATCTGTCGCCGATGCATCGCCGAAAAAAATGAACATGTTCATTCTTTAGGTGACGTCGCGGCGATACAACTTGTTGCCGAACCGAGAGCCCTACTGCTGGTTGTATCGCCGCAACGTCGCGGATGCATCGCCGTGATGCAACGGCGACGTTCTCTGCACCCGGTGGAAAATCTGTCGCCGTTGCATCGCCGCGGATACGTCGTGGCGATGCAACGGCGACAGATTTTTGTGTTGCGCGACGTGAGAGCAACACTTGTTGCGCGACGTGAGAGCAACACATGTCGCCGTGTGAATCGACCATTATTATTTAATCGCAGTACCATGGATAACCTCGACGGTATCATCTGTTATGGCTTTCGTAATGACAACTGTTGTTGTTAACGGAGAATGCCTCCCATTTTCTGTATTTGACAACCCATCCTCGCAATTAGTATTGGGAATGTTTATATTTGTCTGTGGATGTCCTTTGCCAGTTTATATAATCATGATATGTTATATCAGAATAAGATTCGTTATTCGTCGAAAAAACCTGTGAGTGCTAGTCAAAGTGTTGCAACAGTTTCAACGCAATATAAGATTGCTCAGCAGAAAGAGTTAAAGGTTATCAGAACTCTTGTAATAATATCGGCAGCATTTACGGTGACTACGTTACCACTTACTATTGTTATGCTCTTAAGGTCAATTGGGTATTAATATGATCTTGAGGGTTGCTTGGTTAGTCCATCAGCGTTCGTGTCATCTTTAAATTTTGTGTCAAATCCTGTCATGTACGCTTGGCAGTTCGAAACCTTAGAAATGTCAATGAAAAAGTTTTTCTCCAATGTGAAATGTCGGTAAACGGTATAAATTGTTTTGTTGCACTTGAATGCGTTACTAGTATCCTTATTCAATTATTCATTCGATTACTTAAGCTACTATATTATATTTAATGCATATTATCATATGAAAACTATTTAATTTATAGTCAAAGACTTGTACGATAACATACTTTAATTTGTATTTTTTGTACTTCGTTATATGTTTCAACTATTTTGTGTCTGCTACACTTTATTTATTTTTACAGTAAATACTATATACATTACGTTAGTATGGTGACGATGAAGAAAGAACTATTTAATGTGCCTGTAATATTAAATTCCTATACTGAAAAATATCAGTCTGATTCAATATTAACAGAAGCAACGTCATTCTCATCAGCAATATTACAATCGAACATCACAAGTCTGATTCCTTTCAGGGCATTCTACTACTATCACTGGTTAGTGTTTCTAGTCAGTATATTGGCTATCTTGATCAATGGATTCTTACTATTTTTCCTGACATACTATTCTGAAAATCGTCGTGGTGTCACAAACAAATTGATTATAAACCAAACCATCATGGATTTCTTGTCGGGTGTATTCCTCTGCGTTGCGTATCGTCCAAGAGTCACGCCTATCTTCTATTCAAACGACTCCATGGGATACGCACTGTGCGTCCTCTTTCACGGAACCATTATGAGACATATACCCTCAACAGCGTCCGTGCTTGGTCTAACAATTATCGCACTTGAACGCCACTTCAAAATAGTTTATGCGATATTACACAGAAAGTATTATCGACCTTGGATGATCTACTATTTGATTTCAGTTCCTTGGTTGCTTGCTCCGTTGGGTACAATCCCTACTTTTTTAATGACAACGGTTGTTGTCGATGGATCATGCCACCCATTTTCTTTCTATGCAAATCCATCGTCACGTTTGATATTGGGAACAGCTGTTTTTATTTGTGGATTTCCTTTACCAGTTTTGATAATTGTTGTGAGCTACATCAGAGTTGGATTGGTTATTCGTCGAAGATCGACTGTGGCCGTAAGTCATGTTGCTACAACAAATTCGACACAAGATAAACTAGCTAGTCAGCGAGAGTTGAAAATAATCAAGAATCTTGTGATCGTTTCGGCGTCATTTACAGTACTTATGTTACCTCTTACGTTTGTTATGCTTTTATATTCAACTGGTTATCAAGTTGATTTTGAGGGACCTCTCGTTTCACTGACAGGATTCGTCGCTGCTATTACCTTTGTGCAGAATCCACTTATGTATGCTTGGCAATACGAATCTGTACGAAAATCAGTGAAAACGATGTTTCTAAAGCTTAAATGTTTATAAGCTTGTAAAATAGAGAGTGAAATGAATTATCAACTGTCAGAATTATTTGCATTTAACTTTTGTATTTTTAGCCCATTAGCAATTGTGAATTGTGTTAGAAGTTTGTTTTAATTTTGTTTGCGTGTTTAGTAAGTAGATAGTTACATTAGTAACTATCGTTTAGCGATTTATGGCAGGCTTTTAAACAGTACTAAAACATTATGATTAACCATAGATTAATTCGTTATATTAACGATTACAGACTGATTGACTAGTTGTTTTATTCTTAATTACTTGATTTTAGTTTCTATTTATATTATCGTTTGTACTAGTAATAATTATAACATTATTTAATTTCATATTAAATTTTGAGACTCTGTTTAAATTAATTTGGTGTAATTATTCGTATAAAAAATGATTTATCTGCATGTTGCTATATTTTACATTTAAGATTATATTCAGAACGTGTCTATGGATTACAGAACTCATAATAGAAGGCTCATTGTTTTATGCAATAAGATCGGTATTAAATATTTTCAAGTTTATCATGCTTATTTGTCTATCAACAATTGGTGATGCCGGGGCGGTTTACCCATTTCTGTACACCGCCTCCCCCCGTCTTGTATTAACTTAATCCACTGCATTCAAATGACTAACAAAATATGTTATTGACGTAAATTAATCCAAATCAAGAATAATGAGTCTTTTCGTTCTTCGTATTATTTCATCCAGTAATAATTAGTCATAGTAATAATGTGAGAGGTATCTTATTCGTGTGCAGATTGCACGTGTTTTTCGTTATTCTTAACGTTAATTGCTCGTTTTAACGGTTTCCTTGTCACTTGGCTGACGTTTGAACGACTGTAGATTCTCTGATTGCAAGTAGCAATACACGTAAGCAAGCGTGCAAACGTCAAAGACGGATATTTGAGAACTTACGAAAAGGATTCACGGTATTTTAGAGATTCATTGGTCATTAACTTTGAAACTGTTGATGTTAAATGTAATATTATTATATAATATTAAAATCATATACCTTTTTGAATAGATAAACTATTAACCAACGTCAAATATTGTACGCAAATAAATAAAATATTTGTTGTAGCAAAGTGTACTGTTACAATAAAAAATCATTTACAATTAATTCTTTAATACTATAGTATATATTACAATAAGTATACGTTAAAATGGCGACTATGATAAACAAACAATTTAATGCTTCTATATTGTCAACTTACTCCAGTGAAAACTCTGAGTCTGATAAAATATTGTTAGAAGCCACATCATTGTCATCAAACAATTCGCAATCAAACACTACAATTGAAATCCAATTAAATGGATTCTACTACTATTACGTGTTAAACTTTATCGCCAGTATATTGGCCATGTTTATCAATGGATTTTTACTATTTTTCCTCACTTACTATCCTGAAAATCGTCGTGGTGTCACAAACAAATTGATTATAAACCAAACTATCATGGATCTTCTATCCGGTGTATTTCTCTGCGTTGCTTATCGTCCAAGGATCAAACCTTTAACGTATTCAAACGACGCTTTGGGATACGCACTGTGTGTCCTCTTTCACGGAACCATTATGAGACATATACCAGCTACAGCGTCCTTAGTTGGTCTAACAGTTATCGCACTTGAACGCCAGGCAAAAATAGTCTACGCGATATTACACAGAAAGTATTATCGAGCTTGGATGATGAAATATTTACTTGCAATTCCTTGGGTGGTTGCCACTGTGATAACAATCCCTACAGTCGTACTGACAACGGTTGTTGTCGATGAATCATGTTATCCATTTTCTTATTACAAAAATCCAACTTCGCGTTTGATTTTTGGAATATTTGTGTTTTCCTTTGGATTTCCTCTACCGGTTATTACAATTGTTATTTCATATGTCAGAGTCGGATTGGTTATTCGTCGAAAGTCGTCTGTGTCTGCTGCTGCAACAATTTCAGCACAAGATAAAATAGCTAATCAAAGAGAATTGAAAATTATTAAGAACCTTGTGTTAGTCTCTTCATCATTGACTGCGCTAATGTTACCGCTTACTTTCGTTATGCTTTTATATGCAACTGGATATCAGCTTGATTTTGAAGGTCCGCTTATTTCACTAACAGGATTTGTTACTGCTATTACATTTGTAGTCAATCCACTTATGTACGCTTGGCAATACGAATCTGTACGCAAATCGGTTAAGACTATGCTCCTAAAGCTGAAATGTTCATAAACCTATACCGAACATCGTTAAATTAAAATCGGTTGCAATAATTAATTTATCATTATTTGGTGCATTCGTCTTTTTATTTTAACTTTATTGGTATGTAAATTTTTGTAGAAGTGTGACATAGTTTTGTTTGAGCGTGTTTAGTACTTTAGAACATTTTGGAATCACATTAGTTATTACCGTTCAGTGAATTTTATTTATTTTTAGTGTATTTTATCGTATATTGTAAATTTCGTTCTTAGCTTAGTTCGATGCGAACGGAGAGGGGTTTGGACAATTTTTCAACAAACATTTTACAATGACCCCACACTGCATAAATTTTCGATATTCCACTGGATTCATTCTATTATCAATTACAGATTGATGGTCTAGATTCATTTTATGTAAATTACTTTTTAATTATGTGTTGCTTATTGATTAAATTGTCGATGTTGTTAGTAATTCTTTTTAGATTATTTAATTTACATTTCTGGCAGTATTCTGATATTATTAACGTATACAAAATTTAGCTTTGACTACCGTATCAAAATTTACCCGGGTTTGATTTCTTAATATCAATAAACAATACTGATAAAGAAAACAACAGACTCAACTGAATAAGCATAATATTATATACCCTACAATATAAAACCAGATTCTATGCATAATTCTTAGATAATATTTAAATTCCTAGGAAAGATATACTAATTATGAAGATATTGTTAAATACTATATAAATATTAGATAACTTTCAATTACTCATCTAAGAAAATCATGAATATTTAAATTACTACATTACAGAAATTAAGATACACGACAGAATATTTTTAATAAGAAATGATATTATATTGAATGTAAAGTATGCTTAACAATCTATTTAAATACGTGATAATTATTGAATCCTATAGTATAATCATTAAATTTTCAATAGCAATATTACTCGTCGCTCAGTGATATTTTAGTTCAGAAAATAATGATAGTTCTAGTTTCCCCCAGTTTTAAATTCCTGTTCCCCCATGACTTTGAAAGAATTTATTTTGACACATATTTGAGTGAATTTTAAGCAGTCTGACCCCCCTCCATCAAATAAAAGGCAAGTTGTAAAGGTATTTTTCTGATTTGATAATGTTGTAAAGCGTTTGCTAATGTTTGTAAAAGAAAGAGTGTTTAATACAGCTATAACCTGAAACAAAATTTCATTTAAAGGCACAATTTTTGCACCACAGGAAAAGATGTGAAAACCTTAAAAAAGATTATCACCCGTTTTTGTTTGAATTGTTTTGCCACCCCCCCCCCCTGAAAAATTTGAAATTACGTCCCTGTTAGTTGAGAGCTAAGTAAAGCAGATAGATAGTTGTTAATTGAATCATTAAGCAATTGAAGTAGTCTGATCACTAGTGCTTATAAGAAAGAGATGCAAAGAAAAGACGCCAGAGGGACTCGTCTGATAGTGACACTGATAACAGAGGGCTACATAGGCGGACCTTATAAGCATTCTCTGTTGATACACAGTTTATTAATTAACAGATTTATAGGCACCCAACCATTAGTATTATCTTTTTAAGAATTGGGTATTAGTTAATTGCTGTATGTACAGTGTGTATGAGCAAGTGATGGATTATCTAAACTGTGTGGAATATAGGCTTCCTATTAAAGTTCGTTTCCAACTACAAGAAATGAAAGCAGATGTTAAATGTCATATTTCATGTTATACTCTTGGACGAATTTTTAAGGAATGTTTTTACAAAAGATCTATAAACAAATTATTGCCAAATAATTATCGTTCGCTGTTCAGAGGCGAATATTAGTTACTATTATTATTCAATTAGGCTTGAACAATTTTCGTTTCTATTCAGTTCTCGTTCTGGGAAATAATTTTAATTATCGTTCTTATTATGGTGAACTGAAGTACAATAATATTCGTTCTTGTTTTTATTTAGTTCACGAAAATATCACTGTCATCGCCATGTTTCATTAGCAGCTATCCGACTGGTTCATATAGACTCGGTAGAATAACAGACTGATTATCAGTCAGCTCAATATAGAGCTGACTGGACTGATCTCTGAGTGATCTCGATGTGTTTCTCTTATTTAACGACTTTTTCAGTGATCGCACCTTTAACACATATCTAGAAACAAAATTTTATTTTGAATATAAATGTGAGTTAAATTGGGTAGCCTAAATTTGTAAGTAATGGAAAATTCAAGTAAAAGTGGAATTTTGCTAGAAATTAAAAATGCAGGTAAACATTTAAGGTAGAATTTGTAACTAAAGATGTCGCTGTGTACAGAATACTGAGTCAAATATAAAATTCTAATGTATATTTCATTAAAACTGTAATTATTTTATTATTTTTCGCTAAAATAGTCATATTTTAGGTAAAATTCATTAGTTCATTTCTTATATTTCAGAAACATACCTTCTGAGAATAAAAGCGAGCGCACCAATCACAATAAAGGAAACAAGTAATAAGATTGACATTATAGATATCGTTAATTCAAACAAAAATATTGATCTCGTCCCTGTAACTGTTGAACTGTCAAAATTTATTGGTATAGGTGTTGCTGAACTTTCGCGTTTCGAAACAGCATCGAACCGCAATTCTATATGAATTAAATAATAACAAATATGTGATTATATTAATATAAAAAAACTCTGAGAAATTCTATTGCAATAACTAATAACAAATACCAAAATAAACATCGGATGTCAAAAGCTATATTTGAACGTCCCATGTAATTTTATAATAATTACATCAAATTATTTATATTTAATATAGAATACATTATATTATGAATAAATTAACCTGTGTTTTTATTAATGTAACCAAAAATATTGTTCAAAAAATACATCAAAAAATTCATATTATGATTTAATCAATTTATCATAATTAATTTTTGACAAATTTAATCTACAAAATTAAACTACACCAATATATCTCAGTCGCAAATTCTTCCCATAAACTTCAGAGTGTATACGCTTACTAATACATGACGTTCGTTGTAATTCCGAGTGGCGGATTCTCGCAGCTTTTATTCTTTCTGAATTTTTATTAAATCCCAACCAACATGCACCGGTTTCATCTTCAAAATCAATGTTGCTACAAGAAAATGTCGATTCACAAAGCTCTTGACATTCCTGCATTGCAAATGAAATATTAGGTCCGTGTTGATACATTTCAGCTGAAGACCGACTGTCTGGATAAATTGTCCATAAATTGTCGACACAGTCATCTGAAGCTAGATCATATATCGAATAATTAACTACCTTAGTAAACACACAAATACTATTAATTAGATAATATTAATTAACTAATATTAATTCAGTACTGTAATTATTATTATAATTCTTAATATATTATCAAATATCATCAAATAGTTGCTTAAATTTCACAGTAAAACTATTAAATCGAGATTATCACGAAGCGTATCAAAAGAGTTAACAATATATACTTTTGAATATTGTCTAATATTGAAATTCAATACAAAATAAACAATTAAAGAGCATGTAAGATAATTTATTCAAATAATTAATAATAATTGCAATATGTGTACACTCACCAATGAAAGTTTTTCTTGAAAGGATTGAATGGATGTAGCCTTCATTGACTTTGGTTCGATTTGCATGAAATCCAAACCAGCAGCTTCCATTGTAATAGTCAATGTTAAGACATGAGAAATTGGCGAGGCAAGCCATTTGACAAATTTCTTCAGTATATACATATGTGGGACCATGTTTCACCATGCTCAAATTGGTATCATTAGGTCCAGAAGTGTTATATAATGTTATCCACGTAAACATGACTATAAAAAAACAGTTAATTGTAGATGTAGCTAAACCATATACCCTCCACACGCCCTATAAACTCATCTATGTACCAATAGATTCAACTATTTAAAATGAATAACATGACAAAACTTAACGAACCTGAATGATGGATTACATTACAGTAAAGTCTGTCTAATGTCCAGTGTTTAAAATCGTCGTTTTTATTTAAAACTGATTTCGGGAAAAACGTATCATTCAAGTAATCGGCATAGGTCCAACAAGTTTTGTCTACGATATTATAGTTAATGGAGGAGCAGTTTACAAAAGCTGCACATGCGGCCCTACAGGATCCTTCCGTGTAGGTTTTTGGCTGTCCCTGTTGAAGCCATCGTGAATCGTTAAAATCAAGCCACACGCCGGAATGAAATGTCCATCTGATAATGCAGCAGTCTGAGTAAAATAAACAAAATAAAAATAAACAAGATTAGCTTATAATTTCATCATTCCAAGGCAAGCATTAAAATACAAAAAAATACTTTTAAATTTAATGTTAGATTGGATATTTTGGACTAATATGAGGTATAAACCGTATAATGTATAATAAAATGTAATATAAAGGTATAAAATGAGACAATGAATGTCAAAAGAGATTTGAACTTCAGAGGAAAAAACCTAAAAATTTCCCCCCCCCCAAAAAAAGTCATCAAATGTTATTGTGATCCCACCCTTTGAAAAAGTTTAAATGACTTCCTTGTAGGCTAAGTAGTCTCACTATTTCATGCTTATTCAGCTCACGACATTTTCTGATTTTTTATAACATAAATTACTTAAAATTAACAAAAACAAGAATTGAACAACTCGTCAGTTATTAGCAAAGGAGTCTGAAAGGACTTCAAACTGACGACACTTGTAAAAAAATCATGATAATATACTGTATATGATAGATGTTTAGAATGCTTACCGACGTTTGGACCCTGATTCAAAAAAACAGTGCTAGCAAGAACCGTTATTAAGTATCGAAACATTGCATCCATTATTTAATTCTTAATATTGTTCCAAGCTGATTTAGCAAAAATTGTCTCATTCCAGCTGATCACTAAGTTTATTTATATAGTATTACAAAAAATGCTCGTTTGCTATAAACTTCAATCTTCAATAAAAATTATGCCTGTCAGCTGTATTTGATAAACAGGAAAATAAATCTTAGTAGGCTTAACCAAAACGCGAAACATTAAATTTTAGATAAAACTAAATAATTTTTGAGAATTTCTAGAATTTTTTGCAAAACTACTACATAATTATTCAAAGTGAAATTGAAGTTATTTAGACGTGGTTTCTTTAAAATTAAATCAAAACTCATTTAAAATTAAACTGTTCTAAATAATCTATAAATCGTAATTAGAAGCACCAGGGCTCGAACACAGGACATTCAATTTTCAGTTAAGAGTCCGGTTAAAATACGTAATAACTTTGTCCATGAAACTCTAAAAGCTATTTAAAAAATTAGTCGTCACAATATAATGTCAAAAAAACTTTGAACCTAATTATCTGCTAAGTAAAGATATTATTGTAAACCGATATCATAATATTGATATGTCAAATTAAATTATTTTACTTCTAGTAGTAATGAGCTAACGTGCATGCTCAGATAAGGCTACATAATTATTAAACTAATTAATTTATATTGAATTTTATGTCGGATTCGTTGCAGAATCCCAAGGGTATTTCGAGATCTGAACGATAAGTTTTCTCGTAACTAAATAAAAAATATGACGCAATTTTTAACTGGAGTAATTTTAGCATTGCAAAATAATCGGTTGCTTCATTTAATTTAATTTAATTTAATATCTATATCAATGCATTAAAAGGTATAGTTTCAATAATTTCAAAGAACTTCTAGACCTAATCGAAAATAGACAGAACCGAAACGAAACAAAACATTTAAGTTTATATACAAGTTTATATCATATATACAAGTTTATATCATATATACAAGTTTATAACTGGAAAAAAGGAATAAAAAAATATAAAATACAGCATGATACATGTGGGCTACAAATAATGTAATTAATAACTGTTCCTATCAATTACAACCTAATATGCCTGCAATTTCATATATACAGTCTCAGTTTTGTCCTTAAAAATATTTATTCTTTTACGACATAAATTGTAATGTCCATACACGTTTTATACAACCTGTTGTGTCAAATCACTGACAAATCAATGACCTATTCAAGGGGTATTATATATAGTTACTCTCAATGTCGTCAATAGTTTTCAAGGATGTATAAGCTTATTCAGATATCTTTTCTTACAGCAGGAACTAAAAATATAAATTTCAGTTTTTACACTCAAGTATAATGACATGAAAATATAAAAAGCTACAGCGAATACACAACTTCGTATTCATTCTGGTCATCATGAACAAAACCATTATTATAACGATTCATTACTGCATCAGATGTGTTATCTATTTGAACAGAGAAAATGTTTTTATCTTCAAACTTATTTTCATTCAATTCAGCAGCATTTATTTCAGCTACATTCAAGGCTAGATTTTTTGGTGCGTATCTTCCTGTTTGATTTTCAAGCAGGTATGGCTTCCAATCCTTCGTTGGTCTCGAGTTATCTTTAATAATCTAAAACATCAAACGTTCAGAATATAATTAAACTTTTTATCAAAATATACCCACGAACACTTTACTTAAATATCTGTAAACACATTGAGATGATAAGTACATTGAAATATCCCTAATTCACGAGTACTTATTAAACTGGATGATATAGATAAATATAGTTGAAAATGAAGTCGGATATAAGGTAGATATTATTTTAATTCATCACATGACGATATATTGACAAGATGCGCATATTTATAAAAAAAGCTTAGTTAAGATACCTAAGAAAAATCACAATAATCCTAGATATAAATTCCATGTAGTTATATAAAATTGATTTATCAGCTAAAATCGACAAAATATTACATACTTACTCTATTATAAAAATTTTAATTACATATTTTTATGCCCACCTTCCATAGTCCATTTTTAATGACTATATACACAGCCCAGACTGGTATGGAGATGAGAACAATGATGATGACCAAGAAACCAATAGCTTCACCCCAGGCTGGGTAAATGTAAGTACCAGAAAACAAAGTTGGTGTGGTGTACTGAATAGCCATGAATACTATGACTCCCTAAAATAAAAAAGATCAACAGAAATTAATTTAATAGTTATATAAAAAATACTAATAAATAATAAGCATGAAAAATCAAAATTGAGTAAACCTATCTAGAAGTTAATAGGACAGGAAAATTACTAAGATAATTCTGTAAAGAACTTAATGAAATTAAATACTGGGTAAAAATATATTGAATACAATTTAAAACTCTAAACTAGAACCTATTTCAAATGCAAAAAACCTTAAGTTGCTGACTGGATTATTGCAATCACTTAATTGTAAGTTTAACTGAAAGCATTCTCATTATAAAGCTGTGTTATATTATATAGAAATTAATATATGCCATATTTGCCCAAATAATACTGTATTTGCGAACGACTTAATTCTGATTAATGGACTTATGAACGATTGAGTAAGTGTAAATGATTAATGATTATTGGTTGATTGTGTTGCATTATTTGATAATAATTTACCAAAATAATGATTGGAGTGAGAACACATAAGCAGATTCTAAAATAGATATCCGGCTTGCTACCGAGCATCATTTCAATATCCTCAGAAAACCTCGAAAAGCCTTTTTGAATAAAAACAATAAGTTAATATCATCAAAACAAATACTTAAACTGTTTACTAATTACATTAATATATACTAATTAAGCATACATTATTAAATTGTAATATCAACATTTCGAAGCGTAATCAAATGAGTTGTAATTTATGATGTTTCTGCATGAGAAAGTCACTGCTTGAATAATTTTTGTTATTAGTAATACTTAACGAACAGTAGATTAAATGCATCAATATTTTTCTTACATTCGATAGTATATGTAGGATTTAATTACCGTAGAGATAGATTAAATTACAATTGCAGAAAATTGTATAGATCATAGCAGAAAGTACTAGTGTTATAAATTAGATCAATAAATCTTTTATTATAAACCCAATTAACAAAATTGTCACCACAGCTAGAGCTTCATAAGTTTAATAAAATTCAGACTTGATCACAAAATACTTGAAAAGTTACACTTTTTTCAATAATATTATATCTTACCGTAAATATGGCAGATTGCAATACATTCTAGCAATCCAGTTATCAGCAATGGGAATCCCCCGAGATAATTGTCGATTATATTGAAAACGTAGAAACCACCCTTTGCGCAATAGAAAACTCAAAATATTTACAATATCTACTTAATTTAAGATCCATACAATGGTAAAATAATCGTGGAATCAATTGATTATAATCAAATATATGAATTCACAGTAAAAGTCACAAAATGACTGAAGACACTCAACTCTGAAACGTGTCAAAATTATAATAACTACGGAACATTTTATAACTATAACTTACTTATACTTATGCTTTAATAACTCTTTATTCAGTTAAAGTTGTTTAATCCTTAAAATTCTTCTATAAGACTATAAGTATTGCTTAAAGTGTAATAAAGAGAGAAAACTAAAAACAAATTACGATATATTTTATCTAAACCTGTCTATTTAGCCATAAAAAAGAAAAACATCTCACATTTGTTATCATACTTAGTCCAATCAGATAGCAAATAATACACCCAACCGCACGAAAAATAATACTGCGCCATCTTCCTTTGTTTAGAAAATCTGGAAACGCATCCAAGAACGAGCAGAAAAACGTTTCAATAATAGAAAACTGAAACACAGGTAAAATGCAAAAGAAATTCAACTTTTTTTAAAATTCAACTTGAAAATGTCAATATTGGTAACAAATTGCAAGAATCAATCTAATTTGTTAATACTTTAATAACTTTAATAACTTATTTGGATAAACAAATTATGCGTGCACTTTTTGAATTTTATCCAAGAATATTAGCTAAATGTAGATTTACCATGGAGCTGAGACCGAGTGTTAGCATCATTAGAAAGAATAAAATGCTCCAAAGAGGTGCAACTGGCATAGTAGCAAGAGCTTCTGGATACACGACAAACACCAGGCCCGGTCCTGTGGGTTAAGTATGGTAAAATCAATCTTTATTTCAAACAAGTGAAGCGAAAGGATGATATTAACTGATTTTGTTTTAAATTCATATTTGAAAGTGTTATTTCAATATAAATTTAACCAGAAAGGAGTAAAACATGCATTACAAGATGAATTGTAACCCATAACTAGTTGTATTTCTAGTCAAACACAAGCTATTATATAGCTAGGTTAACAAGAAATTAATTCAGAGTTTTATAATAAAAGATACTACATATTAGGTTACAATTCTATAATAAGGATTACTATGATAGATTACAATAGACAGCAATTGTAATATGTGAGAATATAAAACATTAACCTTAAATTTTTTACAAACTTAAAACAAGCTAAGACTGTTTAAAATAAGAAGTTCAATATTTCTCATTATCCATTTTATGCATGTATCGAGGATTTATTTCAATCCTTGCACAGACTGTAACAGCTAAATTAAAACAATAAGTGAGCATAACAACAATATTATGCATAAATTTTACAATAAAATAATAAAAATATAATGCATCAATTTTACATTTATGAAAAAAAAATCTCACCACTTGCGGCCACTTTGTCTACAGTGACTCCCTTCTGCGCTGCCATGTAACCGAGAACAGAAAATATGGCAAAGCCGCCATAGAAACTTGTTGCACAGTTGATAATAGGCACCAAAATAGCATCACTAAAAAGCAAATTAATTAATTTTAATTTCCACTCTAAATTAATTAATTTTAACAATTATTATAGCTGACTAAAGGAAAAATATCATAATAATGATGTTAAAACTTTAAAATAATTTTTTGATAAAATGGATATTAATAAAAAATTATTGATGTAAGAAATAGATACAATGCTTTGAGAAACCATTTTCTTATACAATAGTTTCTAGTTCTTACCGTTTGCAGTTATTATTGAATTTGTTGTAGCTGGCCATTGAGGTTAAACTTCCCCCAGCGACACCGAGAGAGAAAAAGATCTGAGTGGCAGCATCGCTCCAAACCTAATAAATTATCAGCAGTCTAATGTGTGAGTTCATGGTTATGCATAAAATACTTGTTAAAAACATTAAGTTTAAATACTTCGATGCCAAAATAGCTGAATGAAAAATGCAATGGTATGTTGAATGAAATCTAAATTTAAATTCAATAATAATTGCTTTATATTTACTTTATTGCACATTTTGTAATAAAGCTTTAGCTAAACTTAATAAGCCTGGTACTCAAAACAACTAATAGATACTTTAATAGATCTGTTATGTAATTATTCTGTAATTTGAATAAATAAATAAACTTTTCTTTGTTAATACTCACTCTAGCGTCTGAGAGTCTGCTGAAATTAGGTTTAAGATAATATATAATCCCCTCCCGGGCTCCTTCAAGTGTAACACCCCTAATTAGCATAACAGTTAGCAAGACATAAGGAAAGGTCGTTGTAATGTATGCTACCTGCAATGAAATACATCAGAAAAAATTATATAAAGTTTTATTATGAAACAAACAGACAATATTATCATTTTGACTGAAACTAGATGCAAGCAATTGTACTTGCAGACGCCCAGAAATGTCTACTGAGATTTAAATTATCATCTTGATTATATGCTGTGGAATATTACTCTTTAATAGTACCAGTTAAATAGTCACTTCTTTCATACATTCCAACTGCATTTGTATTTCCTAATTGATTAATTTAATTAATTTCTTGATTTTTATATCTTGACTAGGCATACATTACTTTTTTGCGTAATTTTTAGTTAACTTTTATGCATATTTGATTAAATGAATATATCATAAAACTTGATTAATTGAATATATCAATTAGTTGAAAGTAAATTGCATAAAACTTTGCTTGTTGGCTACACTTTGCAACAGTATTTTATCACTAAAAACAATAATATTTCAAACTATACCTTGCCCAGAGAAGAGATGCCCTTGATTAGAACAGCGAATACTATAATCCAGGCAAGAAGTAAGCAAAGAGCAAGTTGCCAGGATATATTGCCAGCCTCGTGTATTCCTGAAGATATCTGAAGGACTCCATTACTACAATGAGAACAGAAAATCAGCAAAAACTGAAAATATAAACGTATAGACAAAAGGCAACAAAAAATATCAAGATTAATAATCATGCAGAAAATCCACTATACCGAATAGATATTATCTTAGATATCATCTTAGAAACTTCAAAGAAATTTGGTGGATAAAAATTTCTTACTAGAAGAACTCTTCGCTTGGACTTTTGACGTCAGATTTTAATATCGTATCATTAGTCCCAGGAAGTGTGTAATTTCCTGTCAATAATAAAATTTGTGCAATGCACAAAAAAATTCGTACAAAACAAATTCTTGTAAAATGTATCGATTTTAGCCGAGGTTCTTAAAACCTCGGCTAAAATTTATTAAATCAACGCAACCTAGAAAACTAAAATGCTATTAGATGCAAAGAAAACAAAATAAGCACAATTGCAAAAATCAATTCATCAGTTATCGAAACACTTTTTATCTTATTAATTGTTAACGTTTTTCAATCAAATTTTTATTCGCTACACTTGTTAATTCAGCCTAAACTATTTCTGAAGTAATTAGTTTAATTTAATAATTTAAGTTTAATAAAGTTTGATTAAATTTTGAGTGCATTAAACTTTACCAGTGATGTTGGCTAAATCTAACGTGCGCACGCACTTATTGGAATTCCAGCTGTTGTTACACGATTCCCATGGTAACTTTGACGTCATTGACGCGAAGAGAAAATAAAGAATCCAAGATATGATGACGATGTAGTAAATACCAAGAACAAGACTTACCATAACCATTGACACACCAAGGCCTGGAATCAAATAAAGAAAATATATTCAATCAGTATTGTGCGTTATTTCGCATTGTGTGCAAATCAAATTGGAATCAAATGAAGAAAATATTCAATCAGAATTGGGTTTTATGTTATTTGTACTGTGTTGTTGAGATCATATTGCAATCATTGTATTGCGTGCAAGTGTTATTTGTATCAGGTCAATTGTATTTATTGTACTTGTATTGTATTTTGACTTAGCGATTTCCCTAACCCTAACCCTAACTTTAACCCTAGACCCTAGTAATGGAAAGTGAAATAATCCAATCAAATGTTATTTATTTAAACGAGTTCTACAAAATTAAACGTGAACAATTTTTTTTAAATAAGACAGAAATAATACTGGATTTTGATATTTTTAAAAACATTGATTGCCGTGAGGTGCTCCATTTAACAATTATATTCCATTATAGCACAGATCATTTTAGAATCAATAATAGGCTAACTTAATACAGCACACAATTACATTTAAATATCTTGTTTTATTGACTTCCTTGACGAAAATACAGCCCAAATTGAACTTAGGATTATAAACAGATATTTATGATCGATTTAGAAGCTTTACAATTTCAGTCGTGGCCTTCTATTAACTTTCATAGAAGAATAGTTTAGGAGAATCACAAGTGTGTTGTAAATATCTGATGTAATCAAGATTACTTGAAAGTATTTATGAAGTAGACTAATTACAAGATTTAACTGATCTTAACTTCTTAGCATTGAGATAGATTTAGCTAATAGAAATTTAAATGATTCAATCGCTGTAATTGGCCTATTTTGTTTTAATAACAAAATGAATCATTTGATGTATAAGACAGTACAAAAACGAATAACTTATTAAAAATATCGAGTAACTTATTAAATGCTTTCGAAAAAATCAAGCAGAAGCATTTAAAATAATAATTAACAGGTTGTTTCTAATTTTTAGATTTTATAGGCATACAGGATAATAGAAAGAAGACAAGGTTATAAACAGTTATAAATACTACTCGATTCTAATTTTATATTCGCCTTTTAAAATTGGATTTATGGTCCATATCTTGATTGCACTGACGCTGGCAAACTGTCCAAATGCTACCTCCAGATAAAACAACGGCAGACCAACCAATGCGAGTGTTCCGAAGTAAGGAATCAGAAACGCTCCTAAAACAAAAAACAAGAATTTTGTTTTGTAACTTTTTAGGTGAATGACAATTATAACAAAACAAATTTAAGCGTTATCAGATAAAGATAACATTTAAATTAAGAGGCACGGAGGTTTGATAGTTTTTGTCGCTATTAATATCTACAGGTATTAAAAATGATATTGGTTAATTACACTCATTGAAATATTAAATATAGTCAATAAACTAAAAACTGCAGATTTATCAAATGAATCGTTAAGTACGGTAGGTTTATTGTTCACGAAATGAAATTATTATTCGATTATTGAAACTATAATAGGCCTATTATATATGCAATAATCGAAACGATCTCATTTTACTTAGCAGTTAGTTATAAAGCGAATTCTAAATCAGGCTTCTTACTATAATCAAAATACCTGTGCTCTGAAATTGCTAACATGGTCATTATGAGATATGTGTCAGAATATAAAAAATATCATTATGAGCAAAATTTAATATCTGTCTGCCACTAAATTTTAATCAAAGTTTAATTTGTTATCGACTTAATTTGCGATTCATGTTCAAATGAAAAATTTAATATAATACAAACCTCCTCCATTTTTGTAACACAAGTAAGGAAACCTCCAGATGTTTCCCAGGCCCACTGCATATCCCACTAAAGTCAGTATGAACTCAATCTGGCCGCTCCAATTGACTCGCTTTTCTTCACTCGATTCATTTTCGTTTTGTGAATATTCCGAATGTGCCTTTTGAACTCCATTTGCTTTAGACTTGAATTGAAAAATATAAAACGCGACAAACGGATAGATGGGCTATATAATTACTATATTATAATCTAAATATTCACTATAGCTATTATGTAGTTGAGATTTAATTAAATAGATTCTCAAGATGCACAATTTAAAATAGTTCTACTGAAGTTTGAATATGTATACGCAAAAAGGAAAATAATAATAGAGATTTATTGTAAGTGACATTTAGTTCTTATATACACAAAAAGTTTACCATGTTGTGCGTCTAACATACGTGATGTAAAGAATGTATACGCTAGTCAACGATTCGCTATTTAGTTAAATTTTAAAACTTTATTGTACAAGTTTTTAGCATTACAAATTAGTTACATCATATTAGACAAGACATTTCGTTTTGCCGTCAGTCGATAACAAAGATATCGAGCAAAGATGCGCTGTGATCTTTTTTATACAAGACAACGCAATCTGCAAGATATGATTCTTGGTATAACATGGCAACTTTGTAACGGATTATACAGTAAAAATGCATAGCTAGGCCCTGTTTTATTATAAATACTTCAAATATATCGAGAAATTATGAGTTGATAATTAGTAGCAGATTGAATTATTACGAGAATAATATATTTACGAATAGTTCAAAAGGTTCAAAAGTTTGCTCATATTATAGCTATGTCGATTTAATTCTAATAATATAGAGAGATTAGCTTTATATGCTTAGATTTTCAGATATCTTTACTTAATAACAATGACTCTAGTTTAACACAAGCAATCTGCAACAATACAACAATGTTATGTATTATGTTTTGCACTAATCTTGAATATTATTACAAAATAATTCATTAAAATAACGAATAATTATTACGAATTATAATGTAGGCTATAGATTAACGATCGCGATTGGGTATATATGCTTACTTGTTAAGAGATTGGCTAATAAGTCTGAATGGTGATCGCTGAGATACTGATCTTTGAAAATTAAATACTTTTAAATTGATATAAGTTGCCATTCGGTCAGAAATGGAAGATTTGTAATCAACTCATCATTGGGAAGAATGTGATTGATGTCATCAACTTTGATTAAACGTAACAGGGGGGTCATAGTATCGTCATAGGAAGTCGGTACACCCTCTACTCTCTGTTAATTTATATTGACGAACTATTTTATTTCATGCAATTTAACATTTTATAGAGAGTTTCGTTGTATTGTAATTAGTAATATAAATTATATAAAGGTTGAGTTGTTCAGGCCTTCTTATGATAACTGACGATACAAGTTTTTTGTCTCAAAGTTCCTGCATCATGTAACAATCGGCTCATTATTGTTTTGTGTAATATTCTTTTAAGTATCATGCACTATGTTACTTTAAGTTTTAGTACTTTGCACGGATTAGAGTGAGAGTAAAAGTAAACGTGAAAATTGTACACTTTATTGGTCAGCTATTTTGCAATAGATAGCAATACACGTTGTTTACATCGACCGATATCAATGAACTGCAGCTGAATCTGACTCCTTGTATAATATCGTATCAACGAATTAAGCATTTAACTGGAAATTTCTATTTCACCATAATAATGTCAGTAAATTTGCGGAGATGTTTTTTAAAAGATTACTTTATGCCTTCATTTTAATGAACTTTTTTCTCATTAAATTTACTTTTTAATAGTAACAATAATGTTGATGTTATATGCCAGTAGCTAAGAAAGATTTAATAGATTTATAAGAAGCTTATTTACCAACTACTGTATGTTCATATGTTGATTAAGACTTTCAAGGAGATTTCAAAATGTATCCTTCTTGTAATGATCTCAATTGACGAATAGTTTCATTAAAAAATATTGTGCTATACTCAAAATCTGAAAATTTGAATTATGATCAATAATTGATAATATTTCAATAAAAATGATACCCATTGTACAATTGTTGCACAATAGTGCTTACTATAAAAAATAAATAACAATAATTTCTTCTTAATATTACTAACAAAACATAGCAAACCACTAAATCTTGTACTGGTCAAATGCTGAACTAACAAAAACATGCTAAAGAATATATCCTCCTCACAAATTAATCAACTCATAGCCTAATATTATAATCGCTTTGATTTGTTGAAACACTTGAAGAAGCAGCTGCTGCCGAAGCAGTAGCGGCAGCTGTGATAGCTTGATCAACAGCTGCCAGGGCATTGTCTCTAGCAATAAGTTTTCCATGTTCGAAATGCCCTTCGCATTGCTGTTCTGAGCGAGTATTCGATGCAGCAATAGTAAACCGTCCTGTAGATAAATCATCATGCAACTTATTCAACACAATTAGAACTTATTTACTAATACATTGAGTGTATTAACTTTGTTTTCATTAGAGTTTAAAAAATTACTTCTTAATTATGATGTAACAGTTACTATATAGAGAATAAATGATATTTGAGTTAGGATTAGCTTGAAAAAAGCATATCTCTTTATAAATTATAAAATTTCAACAAAATTTTCATTAATTACTACACACAATCATTTTATTACATTTTAATACAATTATTAAATAACGATACAACTATTAATTAATAATACAATTATTAATATATAATAATTGAATACATTTAAAAGTAGTATCATAATAGCGATTCATTTAACTAATTTAATCTAATCTAATTGAGATAAAATTAATCCGAACCTAATCCATAAATTTGACCGTTTTTAAATTCTCCCTCATATCTCGAATCATCGTTAAAAGTAAACACCCCATAACCGTGAAATTTCCCTCCTTGAAATTGTCCTTCATATCTACATACACCATTTGATCCTCTTTCTCTGCAACTGAAGTATTTCGATCAAAATATTTAAGTCAATTGTTTCTTTAATTACAAAACTGAACTATACACATTAACTAAAATTATTTATGACAGATTTAGATTTAGCAACATCGGGGCTGATCAAGCATTTTGTTCAATTAAAACAAAGTGAAGAGAACACATCAAATTCTGGTGCTAAAGTGATTATGCTATGGGATAATATACACTGTAAATACAGTTTTCTTCATTTATTGTTTAAAGTTTGCATAAAACAAGAAAAAGACTATTTATCGACAGCCTATGTAATTAACTGTGCGCGCAGAAACCAATCGACGAGTGAATATTTTATGCCTAATACTGCTCACTAAAAGAAATTCTATTGGGACAAACAGGCAAGCACATATGTAAACCGAATTTAAACTCAAATATAATATCAATTACAAAGATATGGCTTCACCATTTCTATAGATATAAAAGAAGCTAATACAACGAACTAAAAAAATCATATTCTCTTCTTGCCTTAATTAAAGATTACACTAATTATTTTTCTCTCATTCTAATACTGTATTTAGATATTCTTAACATTTAGCTAACCTTCCTAAATTTTGCGCTGGTATCTCAGCGATACCTAGTCCATGACAGAATCCTCCGGTAAACTGTCCTCTATAGACTGACTTATCCCCGAAGTTCACCGCTCCGTACCCCTGCTTCTGGATGTGATGATTGTTGGTGGCCCCCCGCCACTCTCCGTAGTACACTCCCCCATCGTAGTACACTCGTCTCTCGTCTTCGTGATCCTCCGTTGTCATTGTAACATTGACTGATTGTGATTAATTTACTGTTATTATAATAAATTAAAGTCAATAATAGTATAAGACTACCTGTGTATGGCTACTTTAACTTTGTCAATATTTCACAAGTTAAAGCAAGCGATTGAGAACCTATTAGGCTTATAGTCTTTTCAAAATCGCGTCTGAAAAATTAAATTAACATAATAATGCATATTCTGTATTTCTTACAGGTGATTCAAAAATATCTTGTCACGAAAATTAGAGCAGATATTGAAATTTTACTACTTTTGCTTCTACTGCGTTACGATATTATATCTCATTTACTATATTATAATAGGCTTATCGGTGTCTATATTATCTCCATTTCTATATTAATTCCATATATTTCATGTTTAATTCACGTTTATTTCTATTTTGAAATAATATTAGAAATGTCACTATTTCAGTATTTCATTTCAATTAGAATTTAAATTATTACGTTAAATTTGTATGAATGATATTGTGCCCTAAAAACGTCAAGCCTACGGGCGTATTAACAAGTTTTAATGCTTAGTAAGACTCAGTAAGCGCAAACTATTTAAAAAATCTTGGCTAGTGCAACGCCTCACGTCTTGGCCTTAGCACAAGTATAAAATTTCATGTTTTGAAGCTATCACTCAATGTGACTAAGCGATCAGTGATTCATTTCATTGTTAACTTATTCAACGATATCAAAGACTCAATGCTATTATACTGTTGCGACTTTTTACAAACTTTAAGGCCGGTTCACATTGGCCGACATTTTGCACGAGCTCCTCGTAAAATTTTCACGTGAGCACACGCGTGCAAGAAATCGTGTCGTTTTCTTGCACGCGTGCAAGAAAACGATAGGTCAAATACAGGTCAACGACATTTTTTGCACTCGTGAAAAATGTCGTTGACCTGTCTTTAAACTGTCGTTGACCTGTCTTTGGAGTGTCGTTTTCTGGCACGCATGCAAGAAAACGACAGTCCAAAGACAGGTCAACGACATTTTTTGCACGCGTGCAA